>CAJJDO010000084.1:0-58433 GCA_905183005.1 Paramecium pentaurelia
GGGGATTAAAATATTTTATATATTGATTCATCAATATTTTCATTTTTATCAGAATTTTTTAGAAAGATAAAATTTCTAAGACAGCTATGATGTTTCAAAATACCAATACAAATATAATTCTTAATAATAAATAAAATATCGAGATAAGTATTACATTTGGAAAATAAAAACTAAGAAATTTTTGAATAAATAACATTTATCGAAAAAATAAATTAAATCTCATCTCTAAACTTTGCTTGGTTTTGTAAAATTTATAATTGGTTTTCAAAAGTGAAAGTTATGATTATTTTTTTCAATTGACAAAAAAAAGAAAAAAAATTAAAATTATAGTTTCTGATAGAACAGATAGTGACATCATTTTCAGAATAATTATCGCTCACCAATATTACTTTAAAAATATAATTTATATTATTCTATTTGGTAAAGTTAATCTTACAAATTAAGTCAAATTTTGATAATCTATAAATTCATATCAGATGCTCCATTTTTGAAAATTAAACAATCAAGGATTTAAGGCTTGGGTTCAAATCTAATTACAGTGGCTAAATAAATAAATATTAAGCTTGTTAACTGCTTCCCTTATTTTTCAACTTCTCAAAAAAATCAATTAAAAAAAAACTGAATTCTTTCTATATTTTAATAGTTCAGCTATTTCTTATAAATTAAATGGTTAATTAAAATATTATGAAACTGATTATCGATTAATTAAAGGAAAAGAAGAATTAAATAATAAACTTTCAAGTATAAACTATTATTAATTTATTTCCAGCTAAAAAATTGAATAAAAACAATATTGTTCTATTACATAAATAAGTTAGTATAAAATAGATAAATTAGATGTATTCTTCAGTAAAAGAAGAAATAAATTTAATCAAATTAGAAATAAAAAATTACAGAAGTTAATAATGAATTTTTGTTGTAAAAATAATAAAAAATGTAGTCTTAATCCTTTGGAAATTAAATCTTTATACCAATAACTGATAAAAGATCTCTTTTTATTTTATAGAAAGAGTTTAAATTTATAACCATAAGATACATAAACCATCAAAAATAATTATGATTTAATTATTTAATATTAAATTTTTTAATTCAAAAAATAGTTACTGAATTTTCTTTAAATTTCAACTCTGAAAATTGATTGATTTTTCCTTCTAAAAAGGTTGCTTATATGGTTAAATCCTTCTAAAAATAAGCTAATCCTACTCCACTGTATTAATCTTACTTGAATTCTCCATCAAATATTAAATCTAAATTGCCATCTTACTCCTTGAAAAGCTATCCTTTACCTTATTTTTAAGAATTCTCAAAGTTTCCTTTATATATAAAATTAATTTATGAATGAAAATATTAATAGTATATTCTAACTCCGTATCCATAAATTTTATTCTATTTTATTAAACCAATATGCTTTTAATATTTTAAGAGATTGTTATTTACAAGTCTAAACCAATCAAATATGCATTGACCTTCTTTCATTTGATTTTCATTCAATTTGCCTTAATAAATTTATATTGATCTTTGATTATTTTGCTCAATCATTATAGATTAGAAAATTTAATCATTTTCGAAAACTCCAAATATCAATTTCCAGTTTTTTTCTCTAATAAGCTTAATACCGATTCCATAAGGTATATTATCTTTTTCGTATCCTTAATAAATCTATTTTTTATCTTATATCCTCAATATTTTACTTTTATAATTAAATAAATGAGATTAAGAATCATTAAACTTAAACTCATACTCACCATGAATAGAGCTTTAGATATAAAATTATTTCAATAAATAATTTTACATAAAATCCTAGTCCCAAAAAAGCTGGATTATAGTAGCTAGTTTTAATTAGTTAGATTTCTTATATAAAATGGAATCTCTATAAATATTTTAATTTATAAATGATTATTACATTGAATTTACTTCTGATCCACTTATTTCTTTACAAGATTATAAATCTCTAATAGTATGTTAGTGCTAAATTTTGGGAGATTATTATTTTTTCTCAATTAAATGCAGCTATTTCAACTAACTGTTATTTAGTTTATTAACACTTAATGGTTCTCTTACAAAAAATGTATTTATTAAATTGTAAGCTTAATGCAAAATCTACAATTTATGTTGCTTCTCATCATCAATACTTTTCTTACTATTATTAGGAGCAGTTGTCAATAAATTATTGGAGTTCAACTAATAATAAATTTATCCTTCTTCTTATATTTAGATCTCAGCTTTGGATACATAATAATAATTTTTAGCCACTTCAATCATTTTAGTAGCTTATTCCCTTTCTAAATAATTGTTGAGTGGGTCAAGCCTCATTATCAAAGGTTTTATTTTTGAAATAGAAGCTTTAGATGAGGAAGTTATTTCGATTAATGTATTATAGGCTACTTTTAATCCTAGTCTTTATTCGATTAATTTATTACAAAATATATAAAGTTGAGGAAATGAATTTCTCACTTATTTCATCATTTCTTTTATTCTGAAAGAATTAAAACAAAAAAAGTCTTCATAGTGCTTAATTTTTATATCAAATTGTTTTGTTATAATTTAACAAATTATTAGACTTAATGACCATTCATCGTTTTGTTAAAAAATTTAATTTTGTAATAATTCATTTGACACTATTTCTTAAAATGATAAATCTTATTCTTCTAAATTTTCTTTCATTTTTATTTTTAACATAGAAGTAGATTAATAAAAATGATAATAATATTTACGTTCTTCAGAATATTTTTAAGAATAATACTATTTGTGTATTACTCTAGAACTACCAAAGTCAGTAAGCTTAATAAATCCGTTAACATATATCAAATTTTTTGGAGTTATATTTAAGTGAAAAATCATTCTACGTTAAAGTGCCATTCCTATTCCAAGGATTTAAATAATGATATTTATCAATTTTTCTTGACTAATTGTATTATTTTTTATGTATAATTCTAAATTTTAACTATCCTTTTAGTTTTCATAAATAATCAACACTTTGTGCAATTATTCTTAAAATTCCTCAGCCCAATCCAAAATTTTGAGAAAGTAATTAGGTTCATATTCATTTAGAATATTTTATAACTCAATTTCCTATCGAAAATATTCCCTCCATAATAGCCATTCATTTTCTGTAAAATTTTATTCTTTTATTATTTATCCTTACTTTGATAAAAATATTAATGTAGAGGATTCCTTTAGGTTTGTTATTTGTTAAACTGGAAAATATTTTTTCACAAATTAATCATAATTTAATTTCATGATAAATACTAAAAATCTGCAATAATTCTTATAGGATATGCTTTTTTTCTATTTTAATTTTATCTTATAATTAAGGAGATTTAGTAATTGTAATTGTTTAACACAGATATTGTTTTGAAAATAGATTCTTTAAAAAATATAAAAAACAATTTTCTTTGATTGACTTGAAATTTTATATCTCAAATGTGAAGCAAAAAGACAAATTATTACACTATACATTAATATTAACTCAAATATTCAACTAATTTTTAATATAAGTTTCCAAGAAACCTAATTAATTTTCAAAATGTAATCCTTATGTAATGAGTAGATTCCATAAATTTATCAGATTTTGCGACTCATGAGCTGAAAGATAATTACTTTATTTTGATGGGCAAAGTAGAATTGAATGGTGAGGATGGCACAATGAACATAATTGTTTTACAGCTATAATTTATCTCACTTATCTGTATAAATAAAATTATGTCTAAAAAGCTAAAGAAGGAGGTGTGTTGGCTAAAATAGGTATGCAAAAATATGGAAATAATGGAAGTAGGAATGTATCCATATTATCTGCCATTTTCAATTGGAGAACAGTTCAGTTCGGTTGTGGAGAAATAGTTGAAGCTACACTTCATTTTGTAAGGAGGATTATTAATAATAGAGGTTGCTTAAAGCAATGAACAGAAATATTTTCGCTGAGTGGAAGGGACAAATGTTCAAATAAATCTTAATTTTTCTTAAGGGAATTGATATCAATAATTCATTGAACCATCCAGTATGTAATTTTCCAGCGCTATTAGGTAGATAGGATGAAAATATGAAATCTTTAGAATACATTGCAATCAGCTATAAAGCTTATTATTGATAAAAGTATATTCATAAAATTTATAGGTTAAATAGTATATTAAATAATTAATTACGTGTAATTATGATTTAATTATACCTTGCATTTATCTAAATATTGAAAAATTACTGCAAAGCTTCCTACAGATTACCAAGCAAAAAAGACAAAAAAGTTAAAATTTGTATTTGATTTTAATTAGATAAAATATGCAATTAAATTCCTAAGCTACTCGAAAGAAAATTAGGATTTTATAAATTTAGATGAGGTTTCCTAAGGCCATTAGACCAGATAGAATAAATGCTGGTAATTAATATAGTAATAGAGAGTATTAAATTATCAGAAGAGGACAAACAATATTGTAATTTTAGGAGCTATAGGAACATATAATTTTTTAAGCTATCAAGTAACGATTGGGTATGTGACAAGTAAGATTTATTGTCATCATTTTATATAACTAATTGGGCTTGTAAAAAGTCATGATAACGAAAGAAAGAAATGCTGTGTTTGTTCTTGACAACTTCCCTATTCATAAATCAAAAGTGGTTTAAAAATTATTAACTGCAATCCCACATCTTTTTTTACCGTCATATTCCCCTTGATAATCTAAGATTAAATTAATGATGAATAATTTCATTCATACTTTCTTTCCAATCTGCTCTACCATGTAATAATTCAAATAAATTGAATTTTTTTTTTCAGATCCTCAATAATCTTATTCCCATTTTCATAAATTCAGCCTCTTAAATGGCACTCTCAAACACAGGTCTTATTTTTGTAATTCCTAAATTTAAAGCTACTTTGGCTATTTATATATTGTAACTAAATACAGTTTTAATTTATAGGCTTCCATTTTATCCTAGTACAATTTTTTGTAATTATTACATTTTTTGAAACTTATTCAATTAAAGTTTCGAACAAATTTCTTGTTCTCTCAATTTTTTACCCCGATATCTTTAAATAAACTTAGTAATGTAAATGATTTCATACAAAGCTGGCCAATCAAATAATTAGACTCCTTCCTCAAAAATCTTAAAGGATTCTTCATACAATGCATTATCTTCTGAAAGTTAAGCATAATAAATAATTATAAATGGAGTAACGACTTTCAATCAACCATGCGCTTGTAGGCTGCTCTTAATGATTTAAAATTTCCAAAACTTCTTTTTAAATCTAAATAAATTTACCATAAATAACATAGAGTAGGGAACCATTTCAGATGGAGTCATTTTATTTAATTTTTTACATACTTTTTAAATAAGCCGTATGATAGAAAGGGAATCGTTAAAAAATCCATCTAAAAGTAATATTTCAACCAATTAAGACCAGAGGTATACATGCTCTTCTATATTTTAAAATTTTATCTTCGATCCCTTATGGAAGATTAAACTACAAGTTTTCCAATCTTTTCTCCATAATATTCAGCATAAGCCATCCAAATATCGCTTAATTTTCCATTAGCTGTTAAATTTGGCTCAACAGTTTCAAATACTTCAGTGAATGTTTTCAAGGCCATTCTTTCATCCCCCTTGACTAACTAAATCCTTTTTAACCACTCTTCAACATTATATTTATTTTGCCTCAATATACATAGGATTGGTCTTCTTTCCAAAACTTCATCCGATCTGTTCATCTTTAATAATAAATCATTCGCTATTTTGACTTCATCCTCTTGTGAGGATTTTATTTTTAATAATTGATCTAATTTAGTTATTGATCTAATTTTAATATCATAATCAGTTAATTTTATCCATAATTAACCAATCTCATCTTAATATTTTTTTCTTCCAAAAATTAGTATTGAAGCTGCGTCTATAAGCAAATCATTAGTGAAGTAATTGTGCATTCATTAATTTCTGAAAAATTCAATTATGCCAATAATTATTGCTTTTTTTCTCACTCATCGTAACTAAATCATTCACATTTTCAGAGAGATTTTAACAATATATCTCGTCAAAAAAGAATTACAGATTATAGATAGGTCTGAATTGTTGATTTATTTCGGAGACCCTTCGCCCTTTTTTCTATCTACAAATTATCATTAGCTTTTTTTTTGTCATATTTGTGAAATTGGAATATTTTTTCTTCGTTCAAAATCCTTATTCAACCTCAATGAAAATTATTTTGTCAAACATGATCAACTAGTTTGATTACAAAAAATTGGGTGTTATTATAAAATCTAAAAGAGCTTCATTTTTATTGCGCATTGAATTGTTTTTTCTTAACTTTTTAGATTAAACAAGATTGTTTTAAAAATTACTTGGTTATCTGAATAATGTTATTTAGAATCTAGATTAATTGTGACTAAGTTACAATGATTTTATTAACTCTTAATAGGAATGAATAAACGGAGATATTAAATCTTCAGATAAATCTTATATAGAAAACTGGGAAACCTCATTAAAAATAAAGAAAAGTTAGCAGATGTATTAAAAGAATTTCAAAATTTATATAAAAAGAATTTCAGAAAATTAAAGGATTTTTTCCCAAATACGAATAGAAAGAATCATATAGCTATAAAGTTAGAACATTGTTATTCCTCTCAACTTAAAAAACAAAAATTTCCATTAATTCTATTGATAATTAATTTTCTAGCTTTATTTAAAATATAAAAAAGATCAAATTAATAGTTTTTTGTAATTCTTAAATTTTGAAAAGTAGTTTTCTAACAATTTCACTATTTTGACATTACTAATCCAATATAAAAATGAAAGTATTAGAAATCTTGAAAAAGAAGGTTGAAAAATTAGAGATTTGAGGATAAAATAATTAAGAATATTGTAAAAACTCTTTAAATAGAAATTATGTAATAATTTTCTTCATTTTTTTCTCTAAAATTTTTGTGCTGGTTGAGTTGTTGATTATTATATCTGTCTTTACTGTTACTACGGCTATTATTATTAATTTTATTGTGGTTATTATTATGGCTGCTCTTATTGTTGTTATTGTGAGGATTAGGCAGTGCTTCTTGTAAATTGCTAAATAGGCTTGTTCTATTATGTTTCAACTTATGGCTTAGAGTTACTAAATCCTAAAGTATTTCTTCCAATTTATGTTTATGGTGCTGATTATTAAGGTGGTTATTAGATAGGTTATTATGGTTACTGTTATTATAACGATTATGAGGTTTGGGATTAAAAAGTACTTCTAGTAAATTTACTTTCAAAAGCTGTTTATTTTTCAGCCTATACGGTTTTTAATTTTTTTTCCTTTTCTTCTTATTCTTTCTTTCTTTCCTCCTCCTCTCTTAATTTCTTTTCTTCATCCTATTTGAATAATTCCAATCCTCTATCTTATATTTGCTTTTTAAATTTCTAAGTTAATTCTACTTTAAATTATTCAACTTATTTCTAAAATTCCTTTTCCTTCTATTGTCTTTTCTAAGCAATTATTTCATCATGATATTTAAATGCATCAGTTAAGCTTTCTTTTAATTTTAGGTTTGCTTGATACTATTCTTAATGCTTTTTTTAGGCTTCTTCAATATTATCTTCAGGCCAGCTAGTTATGATCTTGGATTCCATGATGGCTCTCTCTCTTTCAATATAATCGTTCTTTTTAAAAGTTCTCAAATATTTATCATCAGCTCCTTTCTTTGCTTCTTCCTCAAATTTTTTTTTTATATCCTATAGTATTCCTGTATCTATATTTAATAAATGGTAATCTTTTAGTAATTCAATTTTCTTTCTTTCTCCATTGATTTCAAATGTGACATATTTTCCTCCTTTTAATTTGATAATATCTTGCAATAACTTTTATCTAATAGCTATTTCTTTTGCCTTCTTTGCTTCCATCTCAGCTATTCTCTCTTATTCAAATTTTTTTCTTTCCTCATCTTATCTTCTTTACTCCTTCATTTCTTAAATAACTTTTTAATTATCCTCATCCACTTTCTTTTTAATAAGATCTGGATCTGCCAATCTATTCAAATTTTTCAGAGTCTATTATCTTGTTAAAATGACAAGATTGGAAGAATCCAGTTGTTTTTTAGCTTGTTCAATTGGATCTTGAACTGTTCTTGAAGGCTACAAATTTAATAATACTGATGGCAATATTTATTAATCATTTGATATTTGATTTGAATTGAAAGATACAATTTATGATTAAAAATCAACTTTGCAACTGATAAACTTATTTGAATTTGAATATATCAAAGTTTGGAATATAGTTTCTGAATTAGTAAACTTCAATAAGTCTTTTAATTGATCTAACTTAATAGTTCTATAAATTCTTGATATGCTTTTCAATACTTATCCAACAAGATTTTCTTCAAGCAGAGGGATAAATAATAAATATTTTTCATTTTGTCTCAATTCAGTAAAAACTCGATTGGCCTAATCAGATACTGTCAATAAATCTTATTGATTTTCTAATAAGAGATAAACCTTTTAAATTATTGGTTAAACAAATTTGACAGCATTCATCTCTCCTAGAATTTTTAATAAATCTTCTCTTCTTGGTATTTTTGTTCCTTTTTCAAACAAAGAAGTTGTTCTATCTCTTTGATTGAAATCAGAACTTAATAATGGTATGACCAATACGGACAAAACTAAATGAGATAATTTTTCATTAATTTCAACATTTTTACGTTTAATTTCTTCTTATGTTTAAACTGGCTTTTTTTTAAATGCTAAATAATGATTATAATAGGCAAAAGCTTAAAATAAACTGTTCCCAGATTTCTAAAAAATCTAAGAAAGTAAATCATAATAGAGCATTAGATAGGATGCTTTGAAATTACCTCTCCTCATTGACTTGAGCACCATAACAGTTTCTAATGTTTTGGATGCTTCTGATTGCATGTCTAAGGCCATAGCTGTTTTAACAATATCAAAAATGGCATTTACATGTTTGTCATTAGTAGCTGGTTTTGTCAAGTCTACATGAGTAGGATTTCGTTTTATGTCTAATTCTCTTTCATTTAAATCCAACACAAATCTAGAAAACTATCAAAAATATATATAACCTGTTTGTTTGATCGCAGAACCATTAAAATTCAGCCTTACGTTTATATTTCAAACAAAATTCACTCACCTTCTTTAAAATTTCAAAATACACATCTTCTAATTTCTCATTCCACTTAACATTTTCCATCACTGTTCTATAAGTTTCCCATAAAAGCCTTAAGCAGGACTTTTAATGATCCTTCTGTTATTTTGCTTCAGGATCGAATGATAGATAGAGCAACTCTTCAGCTGGCTCTTCATAGGATAATTGTCCAACAAATGGTAATTTCTTAAGCTATAAAAATCTATAAATTTGATACTTCTTCAACATCATATTATTTAACTTTATCGCTAAAAATCTTTTCTACTTTTACTAGATATTCTTTCAAAATATCAGCGAAAGCATCAAAGTGATTATGTTAAGTCATTTGCCTATAAGCCTTAAAAACTTCCTTTAACTAATTTTATTCATCAGGTTAATTGACTCCAACAAATAATCTTAAATCAATATATGCTTGCTAAAGAATTCTTAATTAATTTTACCATCAATTTATAAAGATACTAAATATTGCTTGCCACACTCACATCTCCTTAATCTTGATAGGAAGTTGTAGTTTTTCTGGTTCTTTAACCAAAACTAGATAAATATCGAAATAGGATCAATAAAGCATCATTATTCTTTCCTTCCTTAACGTAGTCTAAATTTATTCATGGAGTTAGTGTACCATCATAAATTTTATAAGCTTATTCAGGCCTTAAAGTTAAATAATTGATAGATGCCATAATTTAAATAATTAATATTTTTAATTAATAATGAGCAAACAAAATTTTATTAATTGTAGCATTATTTTTGATCAACCTTATTCTTAGGCTATATTGATTTAAATATTTTATAAATATCATCTATTAAGAAATTAAGGATCTTGATATTATTAATAAAAGTATTATATTCAATTGCATAATTATTTCATATAGGCTTCCCATTCAGTATTTGGCACTCCTTTTTGTATTACATCATCATATAAAGAGCTTATCATCATTGAATGTATTTTATTATTTTCTGGGACTTAACTTTTAATTTTAATCACTAAATCATAGAATTCTCTTTTAGAAGTATTATTCTAAGTTTACTCCTAAATGAGAGATTTCAAATAACAAGCTTTGACTATTTTTTTAACTTCTGGTTCTTCAAACTATTTAGATAATTATCGTAGCAATTTAAAAGTTTCCATATTTTCAGAGCTATTCAATATTTCTTAAGCATAATGAGTTATTCTTTAATACTGGTCATTCTATTATAATTTTTAAATCAAAGTATATATCTTATTATTTAAAGCACTTAATGTTTTATTTGAGACAGCTGTGCTTTCATCTGATTCATAAGAGTTATTGCTGAGTTGTTGTTATTATTATAATTGTTATGATGGAAATAATCTTTATTTTTGGTGCCAATCATAGGAATGACCTTAAAAAGTATTAGCTCTTATGGGACCTCTCTACAATTTTTCTGACATAGTTTTAGAGTACTATATTTCTCTATTTTCATTTGATTTAACACTCATTTTCTCTAAAAACTCTCCTACCAACTTAATTATCATCTGAACTTCTTTGGAAATAGATTCGACCTCATCAACAACGGATAATAATTCTTAATATTCTTAATTGATTATCTATAAATCATTCTTAATGACTTTCTTTATTGAACTATCCTTGATAGTTAGCATTAATGAATAATTTTCTAAAGAACTAATTACTTTTTTTTTCAGTTATCTGGCATTTTTTGTAATATCTTCATCATTGTCTTTTTCTCTAATAGCTTCTTAAGATTGTAAAATCATTAACTATTAATGTATTAGTTCATCATCTAAGTGATCTTCCTTTAAGGGTATTGCTGAAATATCAAGTAACATAGTCTTTTCATTAGACTGAATTCCAGAGATATTCAAAAATCCTTGCATGCGCACTATATTGATGAGATTAACAAGAAATAATTTATTATATTATTTTATTGTAATAAAATGAATATAGGTGAGCAAATAAACTTGAATTTAGTAAAAGAGATCTTGCAATCAGAATTTATCAATTTACAACTTAATGGTTTTTATTCAAATAACTATTTGTTTTCAATTACATTTTCTCTATGAATCATCAAGAAATGAAATAGATAACATAAGAAAATTTGATTCCAATACACATCCCCATATACTTTTTAACTTATCGAAAGATAAAATTTCCAATAATCTGCTTATATTTATATTTTTTTAATTATATTTAATTATTAGATAAATAATGACTGAAGAATTTGGGGCTCTTTATCCAACTTTGGAATCTAATTGTGAAGATTTGGTTTTGAGTTCTAAAAAATTATTTTAAGCTTAATAAGGTAAAGGAGTGCCAGAATTTTATGAAACTTTAAAACTTAAAATAAACACAAAAGTAAATTATGAATACTCAAATGTTACTAAAAGTAATGAGTTGGCTGATTCTTTGCATTAGGAATTTGAGAATATACAAACTGAAATAAAAGATTAGAAAAAGCCTGAAAATAAAAGGTAAATAGACAAAATCATTGAAGATTATTAAAAAGATAAGTAGAAAGAAACTAAATTATAGAAATTACCGCAATAATTTTTAAAATTTGATGAAAAAACATCAGCCACTCAAACTACTAACACTTATATTCAAAATGAAAAATAAATTGCATAAAATAAATCTTTAGTTGCTGTGAATCCAAATGAACATCAATTATCTGTGATTGAACCAGCTCGATTAGGAACAGTAATGGTTTAAAAAATAAAGAAAATAATAAAACCAGAATGGCATGCCCCTTGGAAATTAATGAGAGTTATAAGTGGACATCATGGATGGGTTAGATGTATAGCTGTTGATCCTGGAAATTAATTTTTTGTAACAGGTTCAAGTGATCGAACCATTAAGTTTTGGGATTTGGCAACAGGAAATTTAAAATTAACTTTTACAGGTCATATTTCAACAATAAGATCTGTAATAGTAAGTGCAAGACATCCTTATTTATTTAGTTGTGCAGAAGATAAAACAGTAAAATGCTGGGATTTAGAATAAAATAAGATGATCAGAGATTATCATGGACATTTGTCTGGTGTTTATAGTTTGGCTTTGCACCCAACATTGGATGTATTAGTAAGTGGTGGAAGAGATTCCGTCTGTAGAGTATGGGATATTAGAGCCAGACAATAAATTCATGTTTTAGAAGGACACACTAATACTATTGATTCAATCATTTGTTAAGAATTTGAACCTTAAATAGTAAGTGGATCTTAAGATTCAATGATTAAACTATGGGATATGACTTCAGGAAAATGCATATCCACTTTAACTAATCATAAGAAATCAGTGAGAGCTATGGCTTTTCATCCATTAGAATATACATTTTGTTCAGCAGCATCTGATAATCTCAAAGTTTGGAAATGTCCTGAAGGTACATTTTTAAGGAATTTATCTGGTCATAATGCTATGATCAATTCTATAGCTATTAATAGGAATAATGTTTTGGCAAGTGCTGCAGACAATGGATCATTATATTTCTGGGATTGGAAATCAGGATATAATTTCTAATAGATTAATACTATCGCTTAACCTGGTTCTATTGCTGCAGAAAATGGTATATTTTGTTGTACATTTGATCAAAGTTAAATGAGGTAATATCTTTTTTAATTGTAGATTTTTGACTGGAGAATGTGACAAATCTATTAAGATGTATAAAGAAGATGAAACAGCTACTCCTGAAACCCATCCAATTGATGATATAAGAATTGAATATGCAAATCAAAATTATTGATAATTTTTTATATTACAATTGATAGATATATCATTTAGGAAGAATTTAATTAACTTTTGGTGCTCTAAAAGTCTTACCTCTAAATTTGTTTCTTTTGCTCATAGTCATAATTTAAGATTTATTATTTTCATCTCTAAATTATCTTTGTGTAAGCAAATTCACTAATTATAATTTCACATATTTATATTTTTCTAAATACATCTAAGGGAACATTAAATATTACACTAATTTTTTCCTAAGCTAAACTAAATTAGGTTAAATTTTTCTTTGCTAATAGTAAAAGTCCTCTTTCTCAAGAACTCTAGTGAAGTTATTTTAAGGTTAATAATATTAAAACTCCTTGCAAGCATCCATTTATTATATTTTAGATTTATTTACAAAGTATTCCTCTTGCAAAGTTATGAGCATATTAATTTTAGTAGATAACAAAAAGGCATTTTAAATATCTATATCAGTCAGGATTTCCTTTTTTCCTTAATCAATTTAATTGATTCTGATAATCACTTTTTCCAAGATCAATTTTAATTATTGATTCTATTATTGAATATCTAAGAATTTATTTGCCAAAGATTTCTTACTAGATTTCTTTTTTTTCATAACATTAAGTTTAATAACCATTTAAACAATTTTGCGAAATCTTTACAAGACTTAAATTTGCCTAAATCGACTAAATTCTATTGTACATGATGGTCTTAATCTTCTTGAATTAGTGTTTGAAGTACATGATTTAGCTTCTAATGGTTTGAGTTATTGAATATTTGATTATCTTCTTTTAGTTCCCCTTGCTATTATTGGCAACTTTTGTTTATATTCTTCAGATTCAAGAGCATCAATTGTGCTCCCTCTCTTGTTCAAAATACTGAATCTTGGTTAGGGTCTATGATATTAAATTGGAGATTAAGTTAAATCTGGGGATGCAACTATAACATCAATTTTTTTAATTTAAGAACTTTTGGGTTCATCTTCTTCTTCAGGAGGTTCATCATAAAATTCAGTCCACTTCGAATTGCAGCTACTATAAAATTGAGCAATATCAGAGATCTCTTCTTAATCAACCAATGCATGAAATTAATTTATAAATCTTTTCATATTCCTTTTAAAATTTTATCTATCATGATCTTTTGTAAATAAATGCTTTTTAATGATAAATTCTCTATCACTAACATAATGCAAAAGTGGACAATTCATGACTCTGTGAGTTGAGGATTAACATGAGAAACATTTCATATGTTAAATATAATCTTGATTAAATAGAAGCCCATCATGAATGTTTCTAAATCTTTCATAATCTTCTGGATAATCAGGCAAAATTCTTAAGAAATCATCTCTGGATAACAATAACAATTTTGTGAAACCTAGACTTCTAAATTTCTCTCTAGATTTTTGACCACTAATAAAACTGTAAATGCCCAAACTACTACCCTTTCCCACTTTACTAATTACAGATACTTATTGATGTGAATAAATTGAATCCTTCTAATCATTTTGAATTAAGATCTAAACTTCTCCGTGTTCTATAAAACACATAAAGATTTAACCATTAGGAAGAGTTGGAAATATTTGATCGAATTCCACTATATTTTCAGGTTAAATGACTGTTTATTTTATCTATCTCACTAATTTATTTTTTAATTGATCACTAAAATGATTTTTAAATAAAGGACACTCATTTAAAATGATGGAATTTGCTTGTAACATTAATTATTCTCTAAGATTTTAAGATAGTTAATTAATAATATTTTATTCATCTTGTGATTCTACCTGACTTTGTGATTACCAATAGTAATTCAAATATTCTCTTACTTGATACTATAGTTCATATCCAATCTTTTTATTTTGCATATAAGTATTTATTGTATGAACCTTTTTCATTTTTTCCTATTCATATGCTGATATCTTGTCTAAGATTGTGCCTACTGTACTTACACTATAACTTAATTAAATGCTGCAAAACATCATATAGAATATAGATATAATTCTTTCTATATAACTAACTGGTGTAATATCTCCATATCCTACTGTGAACATTGTCACTGTAGAATAATAAAATGAAAACAAATACTAAACAGCAAAGGTTTCATGTTCAATATGATACAGTTCTAACCAACTTCCCTAGACTGAGTGATTGTGGCTATATTCTCCAACCTAAATTATATAGTTATTCTTATTACTTACAAAAAACCACAAACAGGAGTAACAATGCAAAACAAAAAACAATACCAATATCAATTTTAATAACTCTAACATAGATGAGACAGGCTTAGACAAATTGAGCACTTCTTCTATTTAAGCAATCAATTTAGGAATATTTCTACTTTATACATAAAATAAAGAAATAAAAACATCTGCCCAATTATCTAATACATTGATTGAATTGGAATTAGAATTAAATAGATAAATACTTAGAATTAATAAGGATATGGATTCCAAGCCATAACTTTTTGTAATTACGTGTTTAGCTATTATTGCTCTTTAATTTGCTATTTAACCAAATTAATAAAAAGAATTGTTAAAGCTTATGAGATAATCTAATAATAAAATTATTAGTGCAAAAACTGAAACTGGATATAACTAACCATAAATCACTGGAATTTCTGTCCAACCCAAATCTATTGGAATTACATACATGAAATATAATCTGGAACATGCTACAAAACAATCCCAAATCAATTTCCATCTTGATTCAGGGGTTATTAATGGAATTTTTGAAAGTTATTGTTCAATTCTGTTAAAGAATTGTTTAATATTTTATTTTTAATTAATGAGGTAGCTTTTTACTTATTATATTGCTGAAGGCTTTTAGATCTGCTCTACTTAATTTGATCTTCTTAAACCTCTGTGCATTGGCTTAAAATGTAAACTACTTTCCTTAAATAATTTTAAATCGAATGATGATCCTTTATCATTTAATAAATCGTATTAATATTGACTAAATTTTGTGTTTATTCTTTTTCGTTCACTAATTCTTCTTATAAATTTGATTGCATTCCAAGATTAAAATAATGTTAATTAATGCTAAGGTTCATCTTTTTATTGCCTACTAGATGATTATAAAATTAATCTGGCTTCCGGACTATCAATACTCATTCGTTAGCTTCTCAATTCTTCATTAGACAAAGGAGTTGGCTCTGATTATTTTTAACCTCTTTATTGTGAAATAGGATAGTAGGCATCAGATAGAGAATTATTGACAAAATCATGAATTTCACCTATCTGCTCATCTGTAATCATGAATTACTAAACTTTATGTGATTGTTCTGAATCGCTTTGAGTTTTTTATTGCATATAATTTATATTATAAACTATATTTGTTAATTATTGAAAATTCAAATTATCAATTACTTAACAAAAAATAATATTATTTAGAATTTCAACACTTTATTGATTGAGGATTATTAGAGAATAAAGAAATTAATAATAATAATTATTATAAATAGTATATATTCTAATTTCGATCATATTACTTTTCTATTTCTCCTTAAATTAATCATTGATTATCCCTAATAATAATTAAATAGAATAAATCTATATATCTATGAATATTCATTCAATGTATTTACTAAAGTACGAAGGAATAATTAAATTATAAGATAAATTTAATTTAACTGTTGTTTTCTTTATTTTTCATTTTATCTTCATTTCATATTATATTGAGAGGTATTAACATAAAATCCTAAAAAAAATACTTTATGTTATTTTATCAATTATTATATAAATTATTTAATATATAATAGAAAATAATTAAATGATACGAGAATATAAAATTTATAAGTCATTGATGTTTGATATATTTGGATCCATTAGTTTTCTATCCATTTTCTAATGAATATCTTTTCTCTTCTTTTCTTCCTCCATTATCAATAGTTTCAACTACTTCGGTGGTTCCATCTGCTTTTGTTGTTGTCCTTCTTGTTACTGTAACTTTACGACCATTTCTATTTTATAAATGATTAATTCATACTGTATTGTTGTTGAAGTAGACATTGATGTAGATCCTCCAAATCCACCTCCGAAATTTGAAGATGAAAATGATTAGAATTAACCACCTCCCATTCCCATGAAGTCATCATCACCAAAGCCTCCAAATCCTCCAAAGCCTCCAAATCCAAACGGACTTCTTTAAGAGTTGTTACTATTTTTTTTGCTTCCACTTCTTCCAAAGAAAAACCCAAAATCATCATCGTCCATTCCAAAATTTTAAAAGAAACTTTCAAATTATTTGAAGGGATCGAATCCTTCTCCAAAACCGCCAAAACCTTGAAATCCCTAAAATTGATTAGCACCACCTCCATTTTTTAAACTAACAAAATAAATTTATATTGGCATACCCGTCATGACCATATCTATCATAAATAGCTCTTTTATCTTTATCAGATAATACAGAATAAGCTTCTCCAATTTTTTTAAACTTTTCTTAAGCTTCTTATTTATTATTGGGGTTTTTATCCTTAAAATATTATTCGAAAAATATACTGGATGCCATTTGATTGCTAATTTTCTATAAGCCTTTTTGATTTCATCATCAGTAGCTGTTTTACTAACTCCCAAAACCTCATAATAGTCTTGTTCTTTTTTTGACATGATTGTGTATTTATGGATTATTATATTAATTTAAAACCAGAGAGGAAGTTAAATATTCAAAGAAGATTCTAGAACTTTATATAAAATAATTATATATCATAAATTCTGATAAGTCATATTTCCCTACTTAGCTGCATGAATCCTCATAAACCTTGAATTTTAAATCATTTAATAATAATTATAATACCTTAAAAATAATTTATATTTTCTATCTATAGATAAACAATGCCCCCAACTTAAAATCCTATATATACCTCATAGAATCTTAAATTTGAATCAATATGATCGAAAGATTAGAAGGTAAAACATATTGATAGTGTTTTCAAATAGATGATCAATAAATAAAGGTTTTATAAAAAAAATATTATTTTATATAATAATTAATGCTGACTAAATTGCTTTTGAAATCAAGATAAGCACGATTTTGTGGTAATGAAAAAAGTTGAATAATTAGTTTATATTAAGAATTCTGTAAACTATCATGTTGCTAATTCATAAGATCCAAATAGCAAATTTGCTACTCCCTAATTCAATTCAAGCATTCTTGATTTTGATAAAGATTAAGAAAACAATGTTTAAATGCACTACTATCAAGGTATGTTAGTAGTGTGAAATTGTTTAGGCAAATTTATGCCAGATGAATTGGATTGGACAGATGTATGGGAAACAGCATATTAAAATTTTACATAACCAGAATACCTATATCATTTTTGGTTTTGTGGTGTTCTTTATTGTTTCGAGCCTGAATGGACCATCAATTATCCATATGAAAAGGGTCCTCTTTCACCATTGTTTAGAGGAGAACATGCATTAAGAAGATATCCAACAGGAGAAGAAAGGTATTACAGATATATTATAAAATTTAGATGCATAGCATGCAAATTATGTTAGAGTGCTTGTCCAGCAAGAGCTATTACAATAGAAACAGAACCAAGACCTGATAATTCAAGGTATATTTATTCATTTATGTTTCAGACGTACTGTGAGATATGATATTGATATGACAAAGTGCATATATTGTGGATTTTGTCAAGAAGCATGTCCAGTTGATGCTATTGTGGAAGTAATTATTATTATTCTAAAAAAGGGTCCAAATTATGAATATACTACATATCAACATGAAGATTTATTCTATGACAAATTTAAACTTTTAGAGAATGGTGATAAATGGGAACCATAAATTGCTAGGAACATTGAATATTTAATTACAAGAAAGTATTGATTAAATAAAATTGAATATTCGCAAATAAAAAGATATATAAATATATTACATGATCAATTTTGAAGTTTAATATCTTATTAAATAAAGCTTAAAATATAAGCATTTTCGAGTAATCTTTCTAAAGGAACTAGAGTTAGCAATTATTTGCTTGTTTAATAATGCAATCGAATATTTCTCATTGAAATAACCATTGTTATCATTGAAATTGTCATCAGTACAGCAGAAAATATTACCAAAATTATATCTATGGTAATATTGTCTTAAACTGATTTCTATATTTGATTAGTTAGGGTTGAGACAATAACAAAAAAACCCATTGAATCATAAAGTCGTTCGATTTAAGATGTAGCAGAATAATAATTTTACTACAGATATTCCTAAGAAGCATTATTTTCTAAATCCTACAAAAATCTCAATTGTTAATCACATAAATCTGCAAAAATCACACTTAATCCTCCCTATAAAATGGGGTAACTCATACATTGCTCATATGAAAATAATTCATCATATTACTAAAAACTCGTTCTAATGATTATAAAAAATAAATTAATTACAACGAATTATTGAAAATATTACATGCAGATTTTGTTACAATTTTATATATTGTTTAATCCTATTGATATAATGACAATTTCTTTCTTAGATCATTCAATTCATTAACAGTTTTATTTTAAATTGCTAAAATTTCACTGGTAATTTATCTTTGAATGAAAACTGATGATTATGCATATGCTAAAGTAATCTCATAATATGCCTATTAAAACAATATCTTATCATTAAATTAGATGATTATCTTATTTATAGTTGCTTAATGCATTAAATTGCTTCCTATAAAATATATTGAGCAAACTATTATCATTATCAAAACAAATAAGAAAAAGATTATTTGAGTTGAATTATTTTCTAATTTAAAATAAAATAAAGATATACTATTTTATTTAATTCTTTTTCCTACTTTCTAATATTTTTCTAAAATAGAATTGTTAGTCTATTTATGAAAAGCTTATCCCATAATCATTTCAAATTTTTCCTCATTTGTTTCTTCCTTTTTGAATTTGGTTGTGCTCATAAGTGAATATAATGAAGAAAAGGTTACATATTGTTCTTATATCACATCAGTAGTGAATGTGCAAAACAATTTGTATACTTTTTATTTCATCTGTATAAGTATGATGCACTTGTATGCATACCAACAGATAAATAAAACTAGAACTAATTCTTCAGCTATAACTCTAAAAATAATATTCATAAATATTATAAATTATTTACATATATTAGATATTTGTAATATTTCTAGTTGTATCTGCTTCATATAAAGTTTAAACTATATTTTCAAAATATTATGTATTATTCAAAAAGGCATCGTAATTAAATAATTAATTAGTTTTCTGATTTATCATCTATTATATAATATGTATTGATTGTTGTTTTAATGAATTATCAACATTGATTTCTATTTCTGGAATATTCTTCAAAGCATCATCTATATTTTTTATTTAATTTTAATAAAAATCTAAACTAATTTATTGTAAATCTGAAAATGGAAATAATAAACTATATTTTAAATAAAAGGAGGAAATCACAAATTCATTATAAAAATAAGATAATTAATAAGGCAAATTCTGACTAGATTGATTTTCCTAAATCTTCTAATAATTTGAAGAGAAAAGTAAGCAATTAAGAATGTAAGCTCCTATTATCAATAAATAAAATATAAGTAAGACAAATGCTTGTTTTTTATTTATTGTTTAATTTTCACTTAAGCAATCTCGCATTTATCTTTTAAGTTATGATTGATTATTTTATGATGATCTACTACCAACTGACATATTATTTTAATTATCAACTTTATTTAATTAACTCCTCTTTTTTTCATCAATCTTGATTGAAGGTTAAGCTTCTTTAGGAATATTTTAATTTTATTCTTAAAGACTTTCAATTTCCTCTTCAGCATATTATATTAATTAAACTTATTAATGATGAGTTGTATTAGTTATATTAACTGTTGCTAATTAGTTTTTAACCTCATCAATCATCCTTTCTTCCTCTTGTAGTAAACCATGATCTAAATCACAATCTAATACCCAAGGGGAATTTAATAAACTTGCTTGTTCTCTATAACTTGTAGAGTTTTGTAATTATTAAACATTAAATTATTTTGATGTTCTCACCCTTAACTATATTATTTATTTACTTGAAATCTTTTAATTTGGCATCAATCTATAATCTTATAATTCTAAAATCACTAATCTAAATAATTAAATTGTATTAATACCTTAAATTGATAGTAACTAAACTCATAACATGTAATTAAACAAGAAAAATAACATTTTCAGTAGGTTGATTTTCAAAATTCTTATAAATTTATTTCTAAAAATATAATTTGGACAAACTCTTTGATAATTATGATTATGACATGCTTTTATTTTAATTAAGTAATGGAATGATGAATTAACATTCAAATTTTCTATCTAATTTATCAAAATGTTAATCATAAATATCTTCCCAAATTTTAGCTAATTCAGGTACAAAAAATAAGCAATCCAATCCTCTTACTTATGATATTTATATTCCTAAATGCTTTTAAAACATTTCTTCAAAAATATTTTAAGTAATTTCTTCAATTTATCCTTTATCATTTAAAATCATATATCCAAAAGTTAGATTAACAGGTGTAATAAGTGCAGTAGCACCAAATTCAGTTGGACTTGTTTCAATTCTTAATCTAGTATTAATAGGTACAAGAAATTATCCTTTATTTTTACCCAATATAACTCTAACTTCAGATCTTACCACTATAATTCTTCCTCTCTCTACAAAATTATCTAAATACATATCATGATCATCAGCTATTATTTGAGGCATGAATCTATGTATATTCTAATCTTTAATCTCTTCATCCTTAAAACCAATTGCTTACTAAAATGATCTTGTGTATCTTAGTACATTTCCTCTAGGCTACAATAAAGTGATCTAAATCACACAACTACCAGGATCAAATATTGTTTTTTCAATTGATTACATAAATAATGTCACCAATTTTCCTTCCAATCGATA
Source organism: Paramecium pentaurelia (assembly GCA_905183005.1). Taxonomy (NCBI): domain Eukaryota; phylum Ciliophora; class Oligohymenophorea; order Peniculida; family Parameciidae; genus Paramecium; species Paramecium pentaurelia. Next base: position 21,687 of record CAJJDO010000084.1, read on the forward strand.
TAGTTTAGGTCTGCTCTTGTTATATTATATATATTTAGTGAACAGATTATAGATGGTGTCACATTCATTAGAAAGTGGATTTATAGTAAATGCTTATTGTAATTGAGACTCAACAGCTTTAATATTTCTTAAAATCTCAAATCCAATTGTTATCAACTAATCAATATCAATTATAGATGTTAAAATCAATCCATACCATTCCTAAGGATTAATAAAAAATACTATTACTTTAAATTATTTTGCAATTAAACACATATTTTATTTGATTATTGAAAGGGATTCTTCATATTAATATACTCTTTTAAAAATATACTTTTAATTTTTTAGATCATTCTTTTTTACTAATTGATCAAATTCTTCCAAAGCATCATATTTTAATTTATAAATAATTGCCTATTCCTTAAGTGCCATTCCCTTTATTAATAATAAATATATACTTATGTTTATATTGACAATCTAATTACTTCATATATTGCTTAAGTTGGTAATTTCTTAACTTATACTAAAAAGTATATGTAAATCAATGCTAAGTATGTATTTGATGTTTCTATAATTTCATCTTCTAATGTCTATGATATTAATTCCTTAGCAAATATCTTCATCTATGTTATAGAATTAAATTAAAAGTTTTCCTTTTCTGAAAATTCTTCACAAAAACATTTGAATTTCATTTTTATTTACTTTTATAATTTTCTTTCTCTATTTAATGAACAATATCTCAAGTGATTTGTTATAAACGAGTACATAAACAATGATTCCATAGGATCCAAAGATCTCTACTCTTTCTTTAATTTAATCTATTTTTTAAATAAATGATATATAAATCTAATTTATTTTTCTAATGAATTTCCAGAAGATTTTAATTAAGATATCTTTTATCTTTCGGTTATTATTTTGAGAATATAAGCAATGAATGGATAAAAGAACAATAGAAATCCCAAAACATTTAAATTTTCTATTACATCAGTAAGTTGAACTACTAAAAGTGTTATTTAATATAATAGCAAATAGCTTGATATATGAAATTATAATTGTGATATTTAAACTTCTACATAAATAAGTTAATGGTAACTCATAATAACACTCATCAATAAATATATCATATAAAACACTTGAACTATTATAGTGTTTATTTCTAATCCTATTAATATGACTATAGTTGTTTAAAATGCAAAAACTAAATGCACTTTTTGTTAATTAAATCTTCCTAAATAATCTTGGTTTTTCATTTTAAATTCAAAACAATGTAAATCAATAACTAAACTAAAAATTAATTGAAGAGCTATTGAAAACATGCAAATACTAACACCAAATAGCAAGAACTAGTTAAGTGAATCTAATATAAACAATTAATACTTGTTTTTTAATAAAAATTCACAATGTGAAAGTGAGAATATAATAAAGGAATTCTCATTAACATTTAATAAATTTGCATATAAACTGAGATGAATTATTTGATTATAATATTTTACTCTATTTCTTTTTATCTTTTCTAAATTAAATTTAGGAAAATAATACAATTTCAAGTGTCATCTCAATTATTTATCCATTTTAATTGATTCTAACTGAAGTATTTAAGATCAAAATTACTAAGCATATAAAGGTTAAAAAGGTCATTGTGAATCCTATTAACATGTAAAAAATGTGAGTCTCAATATACTCTCCAAAAACACTATAGAATCTATGAATATAAATTAAGTATTAAACCGAAATATATTCAAAATATAATGGATGAAGTCTAAATATTCGGCTTTATTAATGATAGGTAATGTTTGAGTAATCAAGGATAACAACTAGATGTTTTCGACAATCAAAAACCCTATTGAGAGTTCAAGAGATTTCCTCCATATTCCTTTGACAGTGAGAAATTGTTGAATGTAAAAGTCTTTAACTTGAAAAAGAAAATTTCTCATTATTGCTGATGTTTAAAGATAATTTAAAAATATTTATATGATTAATAATTATTTTTGCATTCTTAACTTAAATAAACGAGAAAATATAAGATTTAGCAAATATTATTTAGCTATCCTTCTTGCATACCTTTTCTCTCATTTTCATAAGGAATTTTATACATTCCTCACATGATGATGATATAGTAATTTTTAATCATACATTAATTTAATTTAATCCATTAATTCATTATTCCTATTGTTATAATTATACTTTACAATTATTTTAATGATATTCAGAATAAATTTTTATTATTTTAATCTTATTAATTTTTTTTAATTATTCAATTTTACATGAATATTGCATATGTTATTAAACAATCTAAATTTAGAAATACTTAATAGTATTTTAAATACTAAATAATTAATAAGAGATTTATAAGATGAAATATCAATACGATAATCAAATTTGAGTCATATGACATATTATCAAATTAGAATTAAAATATATTCAAGAATGACTACTCTTTATAATAATTGCAATGTAGAAGGATCGTTTGTTAGAAAAATAAGGAGCTTTAGATGCATTAAATAACGCAAAATTTGGATGGTTCCATATAAAAGCATGTTTGGTTTCTGGAATAGGATTTTTTACAGATGCTTATGATTTATTCATAATACAATTAGCTGTAATAATGATAGGAATGGTTTATTATCATGAAGAAATACGAGATGGAGATACTATAATAAAAAAAGCTGATAAGTTATATCCTGTATCTGAAACTCTATTGAAGTAATCTGCATTGATTGGAACTTTGATTGGATAGTTATTATTTGGATATTTAGCAGATATATTAGGAAGAAAGAAAATGTATGGAACAGAATTGTTAATTATAGTTTTTACAACAATTACTTCTGCATTTGCATCAAACACTGCTTCACCTAATGGATTGACTGTAGTAGGAATGCTTATTATTTGGAGATTTTTCTTAGGTATAGGTATTGGAGGAGACTACCCATTATCTGCAATAATAACATCTGAATTTGCAAATACTAAAAATAGAGGAGCAATGATTGCAGCTGTATTTGCAATGTAAGGTTTTGGTATTTTGACAGGGAGTATAGTTTCCTTAATAGTACTATTATCATTTAGCAGTAAATTAAATAATGGAGATCCATTAAATTATCTTTAGATTGATAATATTTGGAGGATAATAATAGGATTTGGTGCAATTCCAGGTTTAGTTGCAATATATTTTCGTATGACTATTCCTGAAACTCCAAGATTTACTATGGAAATAAAAGGAGATGTAGAAAAAGGAGCTAGAAATATTGAATAAGTTTTGAAGTAAGATGATACAGTATATGTTGATTCAAATTAAGATGAAAAAAAATAAAAAGAATAGAAGCCAACATTTAGAGAATTAAAATATTATCTAACAAAATGGGATCATGGAAAAGTGTTATTAGGAACTGCTATGGCTTGGTTTGCTTTGGATGTTGGATTTTATGGAATAAATTTAAATTAATCAACAATTTTAAAATAGATAGGATTTGGAGGAGGATCCAATTTAAGTTAATATGAGATTTTGAAATAGGCAATTTATGGAAATTTGATTACTTCAGCTTTAGGAACAGTTCCTGGATATTGGTTGACTGTTCTTTTTGTTGATAAATGGGGAAGAAAGACTATATAAATAATGGGATTTGTAGCATTAACAATTTTATTTTTATTAATGGGTTTATGTAAAGATATATTAGGTTAATTTTTATTTATTACTCTATATACATTAGCAAATCTTTTCAATAATTTTGGTCCAAATGCTACTACATTTATTATACCAGGAGAAGTATTTCCAACTAGATATCGTTCTACTTGTCATGGAATATCAGCTGCTGCTGGTAAATTAGGAGCAATTATCTCTTAAGTTTGGTTTTTGGGATTAGGAGCAGAAAATTTTAAAGCTATTATGTTAACATTTGCTTTTTTTATGTTGATTGGTTTGGGATTTACATTTCTAATTCCAGAAACAAAAGGAAAGAGTTTGGAAGAAATATGTTAAGGATAGGAATAAAGTATTGAAATGTGTATTTACTTATCCAACTATAGTTAAATTATACCACGTTGATTTATTATTGAATTATTGATTATTATTAATCTATTTATATAATTGATAATGTAAAAATCAACTATCTCAAGTCATTTCTAATCAATATCTCCTCCTTTTCTTTTATCAAAACGCTTGAAATCAGAAGGACCAGATTTTTTAACTTAGTTGGATCTTAATGCTTAAAGATCTATTCAAAGAAGAATGTAACAAAGTGAATTATAAATGACAGAGCCAGATTAAAAACCTACCTTAAGTAATTTTCGTATACATTTAATAAGAATAGAAGCAGAACATTAAAGTACGTCCAAAAGTTATTCGAACTAAGTAGCCATCTCTTCCTTATCTTAAATTAGATGATAAACAGTATTATGATAAATGGTACATTCCTTATGATTAGAGATATATTCCAAAAGTTACTATGACTTAAGAATCTTATACAGGTTATATGAGTCTTTTAGATTAGATCCATTACACTTCTACAAAAACATGCATAAAGGAACTGCTTAATATAACCCATTTGAAAGTTAATTACCATAAGATGTTTAAAGAAGTATTGAATATAAACAGAGATCAGAAATATTAAGAGATTTATTAAGAGGATAGAAAATGATTATTGAATTCAAAAAGTATTTAGTACATAATGTTAAGAACTTTGGAGCAAAATTAATAACGCATTCCATAATTCTTAAAGAAGATTTTAGAAGATAAAAAATTACAATAGTCTAAAAAGTGATGATTATATAATTGATCAAAATTTAACATTTTTCACTACACCACTTGGCTTCCATAATTATTTTTATTCTTAAATTTTTTTATCAGTTTGATTTGAATTCTTTTATTGTTAAATTTATTGCATTTTTGGGAATATTGGCTTATATTTATTATGCAATAACTTAGATTAAGTAATACGACCAATTCTCTTTGGTTCTGAATTATTATTAACTATTATTTTATGAGAAGAACCATATTCTCTTTAAGTCTGAGTAAATGAATTCATTTTAGTACTTGTTTCTGTTGAATTCTTCCTTTGTTAGTAAATTTAATCAATTCTTGATTAATCTCTTCCTGTTTATCGACTTGATTAATCCACTGAATATGTATTATTTCTAAAATGAGTTTTTCGAAAATTTGAATTCTCAATCACTTCCAAAGCTTTTGTTCCATAAAATACTCCCCTAATTACTTCCTAATTAACTGATAATATTCCTTCTCCATCTTATATTCCCTACTTCCATTATCCTTTATAAAATGTACCATCATGCCAATACATTGTACCAAATCCATCTCTCAAATCATTTTTAAAGTATCCTTCATATTTATTACCATCTGCCCAACTATATACACCATAACCTTATTTCAAATCATTTTCATATTCTCCATTATATGAATCTCCAAGTCCATTCCCTCTCTTCCAAACTCCTTTTCCATGTCTTAAACTATCTCTAAATTCTCCTTTATACACAGCACCATTAGCCCAATAGTATTCTCCCATTCCATTAGGTTTTCCTGCTAAATATTCTCCAATGTAAGTATCTCCATTTGCAAATTTCTCAGTTCCTCGTCCATCCTTTAAACAATTCTTAAATTCTCCTTCATATCGATCACCATTAATCCATAAATGAACTCCATATCCATCAGGAACACCCATTTTCCATTCTCCTATATAAGAATCTCCTTTAGAACCTTTCCAAATTCCAGAACCATGTTTTTTACCGTTAAACCATTAACCTTCATAAAATTCTCCATTACTCCAATAAAATCTTCCCATTCCAGAAGGTTTACCATTGATATATTATCCTTCATAATAGGATCCATTAATAAATAATTCAATTCCCCTTCCATTTTTTTAATTCTATTGCCAATCTCCTTCAAATATGTATTTTCCTTTTTTATAATAAACACCAACTCCTTATTTCAAATCATTTACAATCAATCCAAAATATAATTATGTTTCATCAAATTAGACTGAAAATAAAGGATCATTTTATAGCTCTTGATAATTTTCTAGAATTTATGGCTGTCTGAATAAATTAAAAACATTTACCTTATAGTTTTATATAAATTGTGTAACTTAATCTTGATCCTTTGGAAATGGACTATTATGAAAATGCTCTAGAACTTAAGCAGTACATAATTTGTTAGAATGCACAAATTGAACTCTTGTTGAAGAAAACTAATCTTATTTCATTTAATATTTTTATTTAACTCATAGTTGTAAATGAATTTCAAGAAATCCTCATTCCACTATTAAATTAAGTTTTGCCAAAGTTTCATCTCCTTATTTTAATGTACCATGTAAATTATCTTTAGCTCTAATTGGACCTACTCCATGAGGTGTACCAGTCAATACTAAATCTCCTGGTCTCAAAGTCATAAATTATGAAATGTAAGCCAATAAATCTGGAATTTTGTAATACATTGAAGAAGTAGAATCATTTTATACAACTTTTTAGTTTATTTTCAATTCCAATTAAAGATTATTAGGATCTTTAACCTTGTCTTTTGTAATTAAATCTGTAATTGGGAAAAAATTGTCTTAACCCTTAGCTAAATCCCATGGAAATCCTTGCTTCTTAAAATGAGCTTGCATCTCTCTATCAGTCAAATCTAATGCCAAAAAATAACCACCAATATATTCTTACCATTTCTCTTTTTATATATTCTTGCCATTCTTAGCAACCATAAATCCAAGCTAACAAATATAAATAGAAATACTTCAATTTCATGATGAATTTCATGATTATGTTTAGGCAATTAGAGAATGCCATTTCCATCTGGAAGGTATAATAAAGAAGTAAAAGGTTTTTAAAATATGACAGGCTCTTTTGGTGGTTCATCACCACCCATTTCTTTTACATGTTTAACATAGTTTTTTGCAATGGCCACTATTTTTGGATTGTTTGGATTGACAACCTATCTAAAGAGAAGATTCATATTTATTTTATATATAATTATATTAATAAATAATTATTCAATAATAAGTAATTGTATTAATGTTAATACTTTGTAAGCAATACATATTCTTTTTCACATTCTAATTGAATATATATATAATGTTTCATAGATGGAATTTAATATGTTATTGTTTTTTAGGAATTCTCAAATAAATAGTTAATATAATAAGAGACTAGATGCCCTTAAAAGATATTATGATTATTTAATTTGCAACTCTAAAGATATTTAATTAGAAGTTCTTCATTAAATTTTATAATAATTTGTAGGTCTGAATTGCAAATGAAAAATCAATTAAAACTATTTGGGATAGAATTTTTTACAATATGTTATCCCTAAAAGATATCTATCTATTTTTTAATGAATATATTGAATAGCCATCTTCAATTACTTAAATATAATTGAATTTTGCTGTTCTGTATCTACTTATTTTTTATGAATGAGCTAAAGATTAAGATGGAGCTAAATAAAATAATAACTATATCTAATTATAATTTATTAGTACATTATTATTATCTACTCAAGAAATATGTAATTTAACAATATTCTATATTAGAATTATAAATTCTCTATAAATTTCATTCTAGTTGTTCTGATCCAAATTTCTTTCTAATATATTTGCATTTGTAAAGTATTTTCGACTTTCTTTGAACAAACAAATTCTAACTTTAGTAAATAAAATTTAGGCTTCTAATTTTTAATCATTAGGTAATGATCATTATGGATTTTGATTATTGCATTGTTCTTTTGTTATTAAAAAGTTTAGTTATATTAGAAGGTGTTTTAGTTTAAAGGAGAATCATTTTGTTTAGCAGATATTAAAATCATTAATATTAACAGTAAATGGAGAGCAATGAACAATCTTCGATCTTTAAATACATTTTGATTATATCATTGTGCTTTGTTTTTGTGATGTATTGGAAAAGGAGAATGTCATCAACTGGTGAATCAATATAGGTATGGTTATGATTAGGCTACTTAAAGGATAGAATATGGAGAAAAATCGTGTTTGCTTATTAGGATATGTTACACACTTTTGATTAGGCTGAGAAAGAATTACTCAAACATACATACCATAATACTATCTTCAATAGCAAGGGTGCTAATGTCTCAAATGATACACGCAAAGAAAGTAAGAAAAAAAGCTCCAATGTACAGTTCAATTTGAACAAAAACGAAACTCTATATTATTGATTTAAATAATATGTAAAGTAACGAATAGATGATGCTCCCACTTCTTACAAGGGACCTGAATCGAACTTTTCTTTTCACTAAAAAGGCCTCGCCATACTGCTAGCGTTTAAAAGAAGTAGGTCGTAGACATTCTATGCTCTATTCTACAGATGAGCGATTCACCTAAAACATTATGCTTTGTTAAGGTGCAACATTGAAAATGGATTTAAAATCTAGAACTGCAAAACCAAAGCAAAGAAATTACAAAAAGATAAATAGAACAACTAATTTTGAAAAAGCTATCAATGTAGATATTTCCCCTTGGGAGAATTTTTCACCTTGAAAATAATATACTTTATTACTAAATATTATTGATATATAAATTATAATAAAATTTATGCGAAAAAATACAAGATTTTCTACGGATTCAGATAGGAAAAGAATTATCTCGAATCTCTCAATAAAATCAATAAATTCTACTACAATTAATACTACAACTGATGCTACTCTTCCTCGTTTAGAATCTAATTATTTCATTAAAAGTAGACTTAAAAAAAGTACTCATTAAATACGATTTAACAGATCACCTATGAAAATGTCATAACCAAATAATATGCTTGAAAATTAATCTATTAAATAATCAACTAAAATCTTACTTAATTCTGTTGTCTTTGAACTTGATAAATTAGCTATAGCATTAAAACATAATTCAACCTAAGCTCAAGATATACTCAATCTTACTATTGATTTAATGAATATGTTAGGATCTGATTATGATCGATTAGAAATCTATTTAATTGTTCTCTAAAATAAATGCAAATCTTAATGTGTCTCTTTGGGATTACTATTTACTTTTCTTATAGCAATAATTCAAGAAACTTATGGACATACTAAAGGAGCTTTGACATAATATAAATACATGAATGATACAGCAAATAAACATTAATTATTTTAATGTAAAATGATGGTATATTATAGAATTGGATTGCTTTTAAATAGATTAAAATAATTTGAAAAATTATTAGTAATAGGTAAAAAGTTATTAAAGTTAAGTTGGTATTATTCAGATTAAGAGTATGAATCGAAATCTTACTATTTGATTTCAAAGGGATACAATGGAATTTAAGATATGGAAATGTCTGTTATATTTATGAATAGATATCTTGATGGAATATTGTAATAGAATGATCATATCAAAAATATAGGCATACAATAAATTGCTATGTATCATAGAAGAACATTGGAATCGAGACATAAGAGTCCTTCATCAGATGATTTCAATTTGGAAATTTTCAGATAAAAAATGGAAAGAAATTATATCAAAATGAAAATGATTGGAGGTAAGTTAGCATTTAAATTATAATCATCTGAATGTGATATTTGTGCTTAATATGGCAGGAATTATGAAAGAATCTAAACTGAAGATGAACATCCATACAAAAAGAATTTGGTTTTGCATACTGATAGTAGAAATAGGGATTTGATAGGATACTTTGATTCAGAATAAATCTAATAAATGTATATTCCATCAAAAACTTTGCCCATTCTAAAATAATTAATATTAAAATTCATTTCTTATATATGAAACAAACAAATTAATTAAATGATAGTATGTATTAAGCTTACTTTCTTGGACATATGAATGCATTAAAAGCAATTAAGGGTAGAAAGAATCAAAATATGTAAGAATCAAAAGTTTTAGTCAAATTATGTAATCAATTATATTTATTGAAGCATAATCTATGAAACTGTATAAATAAAGAGTCAATCATTTTGAACAAATACAATATAAACAATAATTGGCAATTTCAAACTAAAAAATAAAATAAACAATAGAGAAAATTCATTAAAGTAGTCCATCAATTGATAAGACGAGTATTTCTTTACCGAAATTAAAGAAAAGAAATTAGGAAGGGGAAGATATCAAAAAAGAGAATGCCAGAATCAAATTAAAACTTGAAGGTTTAAAGGGAAGTATAAGTAATAGATAGTCCAAATATGAAAAACCAAAACGTTATGAAGAAGTGTTATAAGAATATTTTAAATAAAAATTATAACAATAATGAACATTGTATCTGAGGAAAACTATTTCATTACTCAATATTATGAATATATACAAATAAGAGAAATGAATATATGTAAAAATTGTTGAGGTATCTATAAAAAATCATCATGTCTTAAATCAATATATGAAAAACAAATAGATTTGCTACAATTTTTATAAATATACAAATAGTTGAAAATTTCATTGTAAAATCATTTTTTTGTAATGATAGTAAAGTATAATCAAGAATAAGTAGAGCTTTTCAATCTTTGATTATATTTTATTTTTATTTAAATTTTAAATTTGGTGTCATTTAATGAGTATTGATCTATCCTTTAAGAACCTTGAAATATTAGATTAGTCTTTAAATCTAAATAATTATGTAAATACATATCCTATTCTCATAAAGATAATTATAAATTTATAAGGCAACAATTTCAAGGGAGAGTAATCCTATATTTAATAGATCAAAGTTTAGCATCTAAATTTGTCATTCAATAATATTGAATAAATGTGGTTATTACCCTCATCACTTATAACATTGGAAATCAATAATAATTTAATTCAAAATTTATCAAGTATTGAAAACTTAGGATAATTATTAGATATCTCTCATCTCAAAAATTTGAAGTAGATTGATTTATCCAACAATTTATTACAAAGTGTTCATTGGTTTAGTAATTTGACCCAATTAACTCATCTATTTTTGAAGAATAATAAAGTAAGTAAGATAAGGATATTGTAGATTAAAACAATTGAATAACTTAAAAACTTACCCTAGTTGATTGAAGTGGATTTAGAGTGTAATGACTTAAAAAATGTAGCTGAAGTACATTATCTAGAAACTTAATCGAAAATCAATATAATAAATTTATTTGGAAATCCTGTTTTTGAAGGATTGCAATTAAAAGTATTAAATGTAGTTGAGAGTAAATACAAATGCTATATAATTAGAAAATTGTCATTGTAGATCAGAACAAATATATAATTAATCAGAAATATGCAAAAAAAGAAATTAATAAATAGATGATATTGACTTATTTGATGAATAAGCAAATGAAAAATAATCTGATCTTCAACCTTAAACATTAACATCAAAAAAATATACTAAGTCTCTATCTCCTTTAAATAAATAATTACCATAATTCTATGATCCTAAATCTAGCAAATATGTTACTTTTCATGATGTTTTAAGATAAAAGTAACGCAATATTACTAATACGAATTATGATGTAAAATAATAAAATGTGACTACTACCAATACTAATATGACTATTAATAACAGATAAACTATGGATTAATTGAAGCAATAAAATGAAAACTTAAAGAAAGATTATATGAAACTAAAATAAAAGTTTGAATAATCATAAAAATAAAATTAGAGTTTTTATCAAGAAATTGAGAGTTATAAAGAATAATTGAATGGGTTATTATTATAGTTTAATATTCCAATTTAAGAAGAAGAAACATCAGTCAGATCTTTATTAGATTAATTAGAATTAGGTTTAATGACTTTTATCAAAGAAACTAGAAAATAAAATATTGAATAAATCAATAGTATGATGACAAGAATGGGAAATAAAGTAAAGGTTATGAGTAGTCAAATTGAAATTATTACTTTAAAAAAATGTTGTGAATATACTGAGAAAATTAAAAATATAGAATTGTCATTATCTAAACTTGCAGATGTAGTTGTAGAATAGTAATACTTATTGTAATTTCTAGAAAATAATAAATATTAAAACTATAAAGACAAAGAGTTCATTCACCTTTATAAAGATAATGCTTGACTTCAAGATTTCATGGTAAAAATCCTAGTGAACTTGATTAAATGAAGTTAAAAACATTATTTTTTAAGTCTCCTAATGTTCAATAATTAGATAAACCTCTCAAAACTCAAGGATCATAAATAACTAGTTTATCACAATAAATGTTAGATACCCAATAGAAACCAAAAAATCTTAAGAAATGATAAGTTTAATAGTAATTAAATATCATTATATTTGTTAAATTACATACTTGATTCAATAATGATATTTATCAAAATTATAAATTAATTTTTGATTTATATTTTACAAGATTCTAGTTTCAAGACAATTCAAAATTTTTAATTTCTACCCTATCTTTCTCTTTAATCAAGTATATTATTTCTTCAATAAAGAACAGCATTTATATAAAAACTAAGACATTCTATCAATACTAAACTTATGTACAATATATATATATATATAATAATGACTTATCTTTTAAAATTAATCAATATAAAAAATTAATCTAAAATTTCTTAACCTTCTCATATTCAATTTGAATTTTAGAATATATAATATGTTAAATGATAAATGTTTTGTTTTAATTACTTTTTTTAATTCATATACTTCTTCATCTCTAATTATTTTTTCTACTTAAACCCTTTATTAAAGCAGAAATATAATTAGAATATTTTTTCAAATTTTAGGATAAATAAATGTTACTCTTCGGTTGAATAATTCTTTATTATAGTTTATTTTATTCTATATTGATTCTAATGAGAAATGGATGATTGTTGGGATTTTCTGGGTCAAAGATTATTAAAATTTAAGAAATTGTGATTATATCGTTAATTATTTTAAAATTATGTCTCTCAACGATTGGAAAAATGAAAAAGCAATGCTTGAATAAAGAAATCAATTTCTATATATGCAAATTCAAGAGATTAAAGAAAGAGAAGAACATTAGAAGAAGTTTAATGATACTATAATGTAAGCATGGAGTTAAGGGGAAGGAAGAACTAATGTAATTAGATAAAATTAATTATACTTTAGTGTAAAGTATACAAAGAAATCTAAAGTACTTTAGAAGAGTATTCAAGAGAACTTATAGAAGCTAAAAAGAAGAGTTCTATTGCAATGATGAAATTAGAAAATGAAAATACCGAACTGAAATATTAAATCTAATAATTAGAATCCATTTATCAATAAAAAAACTAATTGCATTAAGAGAAGATTATGGAATTGAAAAAAAAGATTGAATGTTAAACTAATAAAGAAAATGTTGGTGATAATTAATTTGGATGTATTGTAAGTGTGAAAAGTAGAACTTGCAGTTAGAATACAAGTAGAGAAATAAACAAATAAAGATCAAAATATTCAAATAAACCAGAGTTATTGAATTGTCGCAACTCTAATGTTATGGAAATTAATACTGATTTCTTAAAAGAATATAGTACATAAATAGAAAGTGTTTCACCTTAAGAAAGATAAAATTTAGCTATTTAATTGAAATAATTAACTAAAGAATTAAAAATTACAAAAGTAAAATATATATATATATAACTTAGAATGAAATTGAAAATACCAATTTATAAACAGCAAATGAACTAAAAACTGAAATAAAATCTATGTTAAATAAATTACTTAAAGCTAAAGGAAAAATGACTGAAAGTATTGTAGGAAGTGGAAAGGAATCAGTTCTTATGTTAAGAGGAAGTTAATATAAACCAACTTTAGCTGATTTTGCAAAACAATTAAATGCTGTTAGATCTATTGAAACATTTAATATTTTGAATCCAGGAAAAGCAACAAACAATTATTGATTAGTTAATTATATATAATAAACACCAAAAAAAGGTAAAAAAAATATAGATATCATCTGTATCATTATTTTTATCGCTTAAATGATAGTTAAGGGATTTACTTAAATTAATTGATGAATCCTTGATAATTCACTTTAAGGCACTATTACTGGTTTGAGTTTCTTATCCTTTAATTATTTATATATTATTAGAACCTTTTAATTCATCACACTTGAAAATTAAAAATGCTACACTAATGCTTAACGTCCTTATATTCTTGCATATCTCAATTCACATATCTATTACTAATATTTGTAAACTTTTACTTTCTCACTATTAAAGTGTGGCCATCCATTATCATGAAAATCTTTATAAAATTATATTATATAATATGGATGAACAAAGTTTATAAATGCATAACCCATATTACACTTATTCTAAGTTTATAATAATCTTATTTAATTACCTTAAAATCAATTGGAAGATATAAAAAATCATAATAATTGTTGTGTCTATTATCAATTAAATCTTAAAGCATTTGCACTGTATATTTATTGGGAATGTTTTTTATCATTATTGTTGTTCTTTCATCTGTATAATTCATTACTTTGTCAATCTTTACTACAAAATAATGTGATTCCTCTTCTGATATGGTTTTTCTCTTCCTTCTTTCAGTTTCTGAACCACTTGTAAACAAACTTTAACAAGATGATCCCAATTATAAACAAGGTTCATTTGAAATCTCTGTTGAAAGATTTGAACCAACTTTTTAGTCAAATGATTTATTCTTAAAAACTTCAGAAATTTATTCCATCATCTGATCTGATGATAAATTATCTTCTTTTGCATATAATATAACTTTAGGTTCTATTGATATTTCATGCTTATTGGCTTTACCTGTGAACATTTATATGGCTCTATCTATTTTATCACTATTAGATTTGCTCTCTTAACTTTACTTACTTTCATTTGATTAATTCATTGTTGCTTTGTCAATGTCATCAAATAATTCTTATGAACTATGATCTTTTTATTTTGTCAAGATTTCATTCAAATCTCTATGATTTCTGATACATCTTAGAATCTGTTCCTAATTTAAACGAGACTGCTTGTCCATTTATTATAATAATTTTTATTTTCTTGCATAACTTATTCTAACATATGGATTTAATGTTACTTTCAAATTTTAGACAAACATACAATAAATGAATAAATAATTAGCAAACATAAATCAAAAATATTTTAAGACGCATAGAAGTTTTATAGAAAATTCATTAAATTCACTAAGTTAATAATAATATAATACTTCAATATCATTATAATTTTGAGTGGAACTAAAAAAATTAATAATCCTTATATGTAATTTTATAAGTTTCTAAATTCAAAGAAAGATACATAAACCCTTGATTATATTTAAAATCCAAATTTCATAATATAAATTGCTTAAATATTTATATATATGTATAAAAGAAATTCATTGAATTACTTATCATCATAATAAAATCTCAATTATAATTAATTTAATTTGAATTTTATGATATCAAGATTCAATCTTCATCTTTAGGTTCTAAATCAATTTTTTGAATTCAATCTCACTATTATTCACTTTAAGTGAATTACCATTTATTTAAATTCTACATTTAATATTGCAATTCTATTACATATGTATCTATAAGTATCTAAACTTTGTTTATTCCTTTTAAATAATATTAAGATTTAATATTCCTAATTCTATTGATTTAAGATTTCTTTGTGTGAGAAATAACTTTATATTTTATTAATAACGAAAGGTTAATCTGAGATATGTAGACATCGTCAAATCAAAAATTCTTTTAAGTTAGAAAATAGGAGTCTTATAATTTAATTTTTTATTTATTAATTTATTTAAGTTGGTATAATAATGTAATACTTATAAAGAATTTGAATATATATTTATAATTATTTATCTTCTTTATATTATTACCAAGATAATATTAATATTGATGATAAAAATTATAACCTACTCAGATATACGATTATGTAATGAAACTTTTATTAATTTAGAGTCCACAAGCATTGAGGAGATATCAAATAGTTATCCAAGATTATTTATTATAACTCTAGAAAGAAATGGTAATTAATTAAGTGAGATAAAGAAAACAACAATATCGGAGATGAATAAGAATCTTATCAACCAAAAAGGAATAAAAATATTTCTTATTTAAAAATAAGAATTGAATTAATATTCTTTATTCAGCATCTTTAAATTAGATTACTCCTATTTAGATTTAATTAATTTCATAACAAATTTAATTATGAGTAGAACAGATGGATTCAACTTCACAATTACTTAATCAGGAATATAAAGTTTTTAGAAGTTAAATCGAAAGATATGTATTGAGAACAATGATATTTCTCTATCATAATTAATCACTGATTATCTAAAAAAAATAAACTTAGATGATATGTCTTAAAAAGATTGTTAAAATCTACTCTTATTTGAATATGAAATAGATTCTGTCTAATCCTTTGATTTTCATTCTTTTATTAAAGATAGTGTGTAAACTGTTAAAAAGATGATCCAAACTATCATTTAAATATTTTAATCTTTGGAATAGCTAAACTAATAGGAAATGCATTCATAATTCGAATAGGAATTATATAATTTTTTGTAAGAACTTATAAATTTATGAATTAAAATTATATTCATAGTTAAATAAGTTTTTAAATATACTTTCATTTTTGAATATCAAGAAAATAAAACTATTAAAATTAGTAAAACATAAATATATATATATATTTTTTTAATTCTGTACTGAATCCATTAGTCTAATAAGATAGAAATGAATATTTAAGATAATAATCTATTATCATTAGACTATAAATGTTGATAATTACTAATCTAAAAATAATAATGGATTAATTATTAATATAAATATTTTAACAGACATGAGTGGTTATAAATAGTATGATGAAGTTGAACCTTATAGACAAAGAATTCGAGATCTGGAAGCTTAATTGTAGAGAATGGATGTTCGATTTAGCAACGTTTTGACTCATAGTGGTAAAGGTGACACATAATTTAATAACGATTTGCATGTAGAATTAGAAAAAATGACTAAATAAATGATATAGAAGAGAAGTGAAGCTGAATTATGGAAATAGAAATATGAATAACAATTATCATAAGCTATGTAGATGAGGAATAATTATGAATTGGAATTATAACAATTATCAAAGGAGGTTCAAAGATTATTGGATAAGATAGATCAATTTGAATATGAGAAAAGATTGAATGATAAATAATTAGTTAGAGAAACATTATAAGATAAGGATTTAGAGATTGATGATTTAGTGAGTAAATTGTAGAGGATGAGATTAGAACATGAGAATGAATCATAAAGACTTCTTAATGAGAATGATAATTTAAGACATAAGATAAATTAAATTGAATTAGAAAGATAAAAGTATTATATAATAAATATAATTTAATAGAGAGTTAGAATAAATGAGATTTAAGATAGAGACATTTCATTCTTAAAATTTGGATAATTTAAGAAAAACTCATCAAAGTTAGATTTCAGTAGTTGAATCAGAAATAGATAAATTAAGAGGATTGTTGGAAATAAAAAATAATGAAATTGAAACATTACTTTAATAAAATATGAAATTAAAGGTTTCTTATGAAAATTAGATAAATGAATTAAATACTTAATTTGATGGTTAGAAATCTAAATATTAGAAATAAGAAATTTAACATAGAGATTAATTAGCATAATTATAATAATAATTGTTGGATGAATAAAAATTTAGTTTATAATCACTTAGTAAGAATTATGAACAAAGTATTTTTACTTTAGAAAAAGAGATATCTACTTATTAAAAGAAAAATGAAAATTATTCAAAAGAAATCTAAGATTTAACAACAGAAAAGACATAATTAAGAGATAATTATGAAAGATAATTTGATATGTTAAAAAAAGATAATGAAATTTTGAAATAAAGATTGGCATAACTTGAATAAACAAAATTAAAAGATTTATAATAAGTTGAATCTGAATTATTATAGACTAAATAATCATAAATAGAATTTGAAAATATTTATAAGAAGTAAGTAATAAAATTGGAAAATGAATTATAATTATAATAAGAAAAAGAGATTGTAAAGAATAAGGAAGTAGAAACTTAGATTTAATAATTTATATTAATTAAATAAGCATTGGAAGAAGATTTATAACATTTAAGATAATAAAATTAAACTTTAAATGAATAAATAAAAGAATTAGAAAAGATTGCTTCATTTGAATAGGAAGAATGGAAAGTTAAATCCTAATAAAATGAATATATATTAAAAGACAAAATTAGAAGTTTGGAAAATAAGATTGATATTATGCATTAAGAATTGAGAAAACAAAAAGAATTAACTGATTCTTAAATCAAATAGATTCCAGAAAGAGAATTTAAAGCTTTAATTGAAGAAATTGAATAATTAAAGACTAGATTGGTTTTATAGGAAAGAGATAAATTGAAAGAAAGAGATGAATTAAGAGCAAAACTTGAATAATCACATCATTATCAAATAGATAATTTAAAAGCAGCCTTTAATACTTAAATAAGAATTCTTGAATAAGAAAATAAAGATTCAAACAATATAATAATATAAAAAGAGAATACAATATAAGAATTATTACACAAATATTAAAATTTAGAATCTGCATATAGTGGATAAACAATTGGACCATAAGAATAAGCATCCAAAAATATATATTAAGCTTATATTCGTTCATCAAATAGATAATCATCATTACGTAAATAATAATAATGAATTATACTATCTTATTTAAATAACATAAATTATTATTATTATTATTATTATTGTAGCCAAATGTAAAATAATCAATTTTCAAATGTGTTTTGGAGAAAAGTGAGGGAAGATATGAGAATGGAAATACTCTTAGAAAAAAAGCCATTGAAGCAATTTAAGTTATATGAATTGACTGAAGATGAAATGAATATCAATTTAGATTAAGTTACACAATGGTAATTAATGAGTGAATATGTAGGTCTCCAGATAATGAAAAGATATATAAAAACATCTCTGAAAATGGATTTGCTGATTTTATTTGCAATAAAGAATATATGATAGAAACATATACCAATATAGTATTTGATTCTGAAGATATAACATTAATGGATAATCAATTATTACAATTTAAAAATTTGTAATTATTAAGATTAAATCATAACAAAATTGAAATTGTCTAACATTTACCTTAATAATTAATTGAATTACATCTATTTAATAATCCCATAACAGCATTGAATTTATTAAAACATAATCTTTAGTATTTAGGTTTAGGATATTGTTTATTGAATGATGATGCTATATAAACTATTTCCAAATTCTTACCTTAATTAATAGGTTTAGATTTAGCTCATAATTAACTTTGTGATTTAGAATATTCAGTAGAAGCATGTAAAAAGATTTCAAATTTAAAAATGCTATCTCTTTATGGTAATCCATTAGTTTTAATGCCTTAATACTTTATATATATAGTTGATAACCTATTGAATTTAAGAAACTTTGATGAATAGAGTTTTTTAGAAATTAAAAATAGGTTGGAATAAGCAGAAAAAGAAAAATAAGCCAAAAAATAAGAAGCCTTAAGGAAATAATAGGAAGAGTTTGAAATTTAATAAAAATTATTAGCTGATAAAAATAAAAAAGGTGGAAAACCAGGTAAATAACCTGATCCTGTTGTAGTACAATAACCTTAAGTAATAATTCCAATAGAAGAACCTAAAATCAATTTAAATGAATTAAGATAATTTAAAATTTCTTTAAAAATATAAACTTTAGAAAATCTAGAAGGAATACTATTAGATAAATATACTTACCCTTTAATGGAATAAAATAGTAAATTATTTTAAAGTAAATATGTTATTACAACTAATTTATTTGGAGTTGAATTAAAAACTAAAGAAATATTATATGAAACAGCTACAATTGAAAATGAAATAGGAAGAATAGATTTTGAATTTTCTTTTGATTAACTCTATAATCCTGAAGTTGAAATAAGGGATGCAGTTGAGTAGGGTTTTTTAGTTTAGGTATAAGTTGAAGAACCAAAAATGTATATTGTATAAATTAAGTTATTAATTATTTTAGGCAGATGATGGAGAGAAAAAGCCTGTTTTAGGTTAAGATGAATTACCTGAATAATAGATAAGAATCTTGGGAGTATGTAAAATCACTTGTGATTGGTTGAGAGGTTACAATAAATAATTAAATAAAAAATATCGATTATTTAAAGAAGAAACGAAAACTTCAGCTGAACATTGGTTTCCCTTATAAAATGAATAGGAACTTGTATAGTCAAAAATGGAAATGATTTAAAAAGAAAAAGATGCAGAATTAGAGGAGAAGAAAGCTTAATAAGCTTTGATTGATTAAAAGAAAGAATAAAGTAAGGGAAAAGGAAAAGATGTTAAAAAAAAGGATGATAAAAAAAATGTTAAGAAAGGAAAAGATGAACCAGTTTAAAAAGTAGTAGGATAATTAGATTGGGAAGTAGATGGCAGATAATATATATTTGTTAATGAAAAGAAAATTCATAGAGCAACAGAAATGTTATTAGCTATTGGTTTGGATTTAGGATATTGATTTTTTTGTCTTACATAAAATTACATAGCCTAATTAAATTTTAAATTTAACAATTAAAACAAGATGCTTTTTATTCTAAAACTAAATCTAAATTTACAAATAGACAAGTAAATAAAAATTGTATTATCATTCCATACTTCCTTTTCTAGTTTATGCTTGATTCTTTAGTAGAGGAATAACTATTTTAGGGCCTTCTTGGAATTTCTTACATGTTGCTGCTTCTTTCATTTTCTCTTAATATATTTTCTCAGCTAAATATCTAATTATAAAAAATTAAATAAGGTTGTTTACATATGTAAGCAACAATTTCTAGGTTTTGATTTCTTTGTCTTTTATTTGTGATATTCAATCAAATTCAAATATACTTATTTCTAAGCATTTCTGAGTATTTGCTATTTCAATTTGAGATCCCTTAGATAAGAAAATCATAATTACCTAAGTATTAAATGAACATTAAAAATGTAAGGTTCTACTTGGGAATTTTCTAAATTTTTTGTTTGATGTCTCATAGGTTTTACTAATTTCTCTGCTTAATTTTTATTGTAAGAAATGATTTCAGAAACATTTTGATCTGGATTTTCTGGCATTCGAAAAGTAATTTGATTTACTTCTATATTATATAGTAAAATATTATACTTCTTCGCGCTTTTGCTTATTTTAGAAATTTAGCAGTTCTATTTTCTTTGGATTTAGTAGCATAATCTAAATTGTTATTGATTATCATTACATTCATTTATATCTTGAACTAAATCATAAAAGTTTGTAACAAACTCTTAATATTCTGAATCACTTTCCCCAGAACTCATATATATAAATTTAATTTAATATAGTTCATATATATAAATATCATTATCTAATCTTTTATAAAGCATTTGAATAATAATATCTTATATTCTACAATGCCAATAATTAACTGTATGATTTGTCATCAAAAACCAAAAATTTAGAAATAATTACGTAATTAAAAAATCATTCTGTTAATTATAATCAATAATAGATAACTAAATGTTATCATATTTTCTACTTAAGATAGAAAATAGAGATTGACATAATATAATTTAAAAAGAATAAATTATATAAATTAACAGATAAATTTTCTATTAATTTATGTAATTATAAAAGAAATTATCATTTAGATTTCCTTTTCTTCTATTTATAATAATGAAATGATTCTGTAATGGTTTTAAAAATCTTACATATATAGAGTTAAATTAAACTATTTTTTAATAAGATGATAATGTATATCTTATAAAAAATACAATACATTTTATGATATTGTGTATTAAAATATAACATATATATTGAGGCTTGATAAAAAAAATGATTATTATTCACTATCATCAATCAGAATTAATTGTAAACTGTTATTCATCTTTAATTTGATATTTTCCAAATCATTAAAATAAATCACTTTTTCTTTAAATATCACAATCAGGATAGATTACTAAAATGGAATTTATAGTTACCTAGATTGAGTATTTTACAAAATATCTTGAATCAAATTGGAAAAGAGGTGCTCCTGTAGTGTATGTAATGACAGGAATACTGCTTAGTTCTATAAATTCTTTGTTAAGTAAAACTTTGGGAATGAATGCCAATCAAGTTGTATTTGGAAGAGGGATTATTGTATGCATAATTGGAAAATTAGTTACTTAATAACAAAATATAAATTTATATGGGTTTGATGCTGGTATTTATTAAAAGCTACTTCTGAGAAGTCTATTAGGTTTTTTTGCCACTCTTTTATTCTATACAGGATTGTTTTATGTTAATATTTCTGAAGCTTAAGTACTTATGCAAACGACATCTATTTGGACTACAATCATAGCAATTTATATATTAAAAACAGAATAATTGTCATTGAGACTTATTATGAATTTTTTGTTTTGCTTTATAGGTATATTATTATTGGTTCAACCTCCATTTTTAAGGAAATTAGTAGGTGAATATTAAATTAATGATGAGAAACAAAATTAATTATTAGGCTGTTGTATTTTGCTTATGTCTACATTATTATTTTCTCTTGTTTAAGTGTTGATTAAAAATTTATCACATTGTGTAAATATTGTAAATTATAATAATAGGTTAATTAGATGGTAATACCATAATATTTTAGTATAATTTCGATTATATTTTCATCTTTTTTGGCAACTTGCAATCCAAATATGATATGGAGGGTACCAAGCATAATAGAGTTATTTAAATTATGTTTGATTGGAATAGTTTCTTACTTATAATAATTATTGATGAATAGAGCTTATATGAAAGGGAATTTAACAGAAATGGCAATGCTTGGTTAAACTTAATTAATATATGGATACTTATTTGATATATTGAGAGGTGCTCATATATCAATTTTAAGTATCTGTGGATCAATTTTAATAGCAAGTTCAATCTGCAATAGAATTTTAGAGAAGAATAAAGTTTAGGATCACATTCCTAAATGATTTGAAATTCTATTTATTTAATGATTATATTTTAATAAATATATTAATTAATCTGATGTAATTAACAATTTTCAATTAGTTTGATAATTGAAAATATTAATCTTACAAAAAACATTTATTTATAATAAAAATGATATAGAATTGAAATTTCATGAGGGAATATTTTGAAAGTTTTCAATAACAAAATCTTATTTTGGAATTTCCTAACTTATCCTTAAACTAAATGAAAGTTTGAATGATTTATGTAAGCTTGAATGTTTATGATCTTCATTATAATGAAAACTGTTTTCTAATTCATATTTCATAAATTTATTAGGGAATTGATAAGGAGCATTTGCATAATCAATTGAATGTTCAACTTCAAAATCATCTTAATCATATTAAAATGTTGTGAATTAAGATAATTATAGTTCTTAAGTCATTTAAGTAATATTCATAATAATTAATGATTCTTCTGATGATAATCTCTTAATTGGATTTGATTCAAGTAATCCAAATAATAAATTATTCAATTCATTGGAATATCCAGAAATAGATAATTTAGGTAATTAACATTTTCGATTAAGAGAAAGTAATTCTTTTGTGTTTTCTGAATCAAAAAGTGATTTTCTAGTCATCCTAACAATTATAAACAATTATTTAATACATTCTATAAAGCATAACACCTATACCAAACATATCAACTTTAGAAGTGAATCTAAATTATCCCTAACTGGATTCTTTGTATTAAAGTATTTCAGGTGCTATATACCCTGGTGTTCCACAGATGGCAAAAGGTGTGAAAACTGTAGAGGGTATGGCTAATCCAAAATCAATAATCTTCAAATTTTGTATACATTGTTTTGTGGATAATACAATATTTTCCAATTTGATATCTCTATGAATGTAATTATTTGAATGAATGTAATGAATTCCTTAAAGTAATTACTATATATATGAAATATAAATTACAGCTAAAATAATACGAATCATTTCTTCAGAGAGTGGTTTTGATTATTATTTGAGGAATTTATGAAGTGTGTCTCCTTGGAGATATTCAAAAATTAGATAATAAGTAGATTCACCTTCAAAAATATCTAGTAATTAAATCACATTTTGATGATTTAACAAAGATCTTAAGATGGTAATTTCACTTATAAGTCTATTTAAACGATCTGGAGTCTTCTTTTTTGTTATGTAATCTTTGCTTATACATTTAGCAGCATATTTAAATTTACTTTAATCTAATATAGTTATGACTTTGCTAGAAGCTCCTTAACCTATTAGTTCAGATGACTAATAAAAAGTGGATATACTATGATTAAATATTTTATTAGTAAGTAATTGCTTAATTCTCTATAAGTTCTCATTCTTACCTGTAAACCATTTAATATTATTATTGTATTTGATTCCAAATTCAATAATTTATTGTTTTTCATTTAATTTCCAACTTATTCGATTGGTTAGATTTAAGGCTATCTCATATTTAGTTGGATGTCTATTCTTAAGATTAATGTTAATTAATACTTCTTATCCAATTAAGATTCGATCCTCATAGAATTGTAATTAATAATATTTGTCTATGAGTAAGTGTTTTCTAATAACTTGACAATCAAATATCATATGAACTATAAATAAATATTAAATTATCAAAATAAATCAAAACTATCTTCTCATTGGTTATCCATATTGGCCATCATATGAAATAGGCATTTATTAACCTGTATTTCTAGGTCCAATTAACATATTATTATGTCTTTCTTCCCTTTATCTTTACATTTAATCATAATTTTCTTTAGCCCGTTTTGCCTTTTCATTACTTTCAGCAATCTTTATTCTGAGTTCTTCTATCTCTTATGACAATTATTAATCTCTCTCTTTATTTAATTAAATTTATTTATTCACTCTATCTCTTTTAATTGCAAGAGAATTATTAAGTTATTCTCTATTCTTTCTTAATATCTCTTTCCTTTTATTGTCCTTCTCATTTCTATAATTTTATAGAATATTGTAAATCTTTTCACACCAACCTTCAACCATTTATTAAAGAGTAGTAACAAAAATTCTTTCTGTATCAAAACTATAAATATAATATAATATAATATATGATACAAAGCTGACATTTCTCTGCCACTATAAATAGGATATAACATAGGTTCATCTATTCTCTCATCTTTAGAATTAGCTTTCTATTTAGCTTCTTCTAATTTAGCTATTTCTTCTTCAGTTGCATCAAATGTATCAACTAAATAATACATATCTTTCTTTTCTTTCACTAAATTTTCAATAGGTAAATCCTTTGTATTATTTGGTTAAATTGCAGTTGCTCCACGTATAAATAATAAAAATATTTCATAAGTAGCAGATGTAATGGTCTTCATATTAATTTTGAGTTAATCAGTAACTTTAACATTTTTTATTTAAATATGTGCTTTACTTAATAGTCTATACAATAAAACTTTTACAATCATCGAAATTACAATCATCATAAATTATTTCTTTTATTCCATATTCTTTAATGATCCATGATATGTAAAATTTAATCTATTCATTTCAAATCTCAAATGTTAACTATCTAATAGATATGCATATTCACATGTTATGCTATTCAAATAAATTAACATATTCTCAGTAAAATCTGTTTCATTAGCATTATCAGTCACACCATCAAATAATTTTTTTAGGATCTCTTTTAATTTTTTGATATTTTGATTCATTTAATTAGGTGAAATCTTTTATTTTGGTTTTGGAACTATTTAAATATTCAAATTAGGCAAAAGTAAATCATCAAATACATTTTTTAATACTCTAACAAATAAACTATGAGTATCCTCCATAAACTTTTGTAGAATCTCAGGTCCTTCTTTATTAATATATTATTTCTTTGCTAAAATGATTTTCTTTAAATCATTAAGTTTCCATATGAAATAAAACATCATTATAAAACGTAATTTTAATTTCTTTTTACCTCGTTGTCTATATTTTATAAATAAAAAAAATACTTTATTAATTAATTTAATTTTGTTTGATCATCTGTAGGATCATAATTAGGTGGAGGTGGAATTGGTCTTGGTTTTAATATTCTTGGCTTTTATACAACTCTAGGTTCAGGATCACTCTCTTCACTTGTAAATGAATCAACTTCTGCTTGATCATTTATTATTTCTTCAAAATCTAATTGCTTTTTATGTTTTTTATTTTTCTTTCTCTAATTTGCTATTTTCTTAAATTTAAATTGTTTTTATTACAATTTGCTTTAACATTCTCAACATTTATAATGTTTGTTACTTTGATTTCTATTTTTCTGGATATGGCAT
The DNA here is from genome assembly GCA_905183005.1 of Paramecium pentaurelia. Classification (NCBI taxonomy): domain Eukaryota; phylum Ciliophora; class Oligohymenophorea; order Peniculida; family Parameciidae; genus Paramecium; species Paramecium pentaurelia. The sequence goes on from CAJJDO010000084.1 coordinate 47,792, forward strand.
TGTTGGAAATTATTGTTAATATAAATTCTATTATTAAAAATAAGGTTGATACTAATAACCTGGAGGAGGTTTAAATTATTAACCTTATCTCATATGTGGAGGTACTTCATCATACATATCATTATAAAAAGCATCTTAAGCATTTTAAGCTTCTAATTTTTTCATTCTCTCCAAAAGTTTCTGCTTTTCTTCTTAACTTTCTTTCTCCCTTTATGATGCCATATTTTTTGTTAATTTTTCTAATACTTCATTTTATCTAGCAATATAATCGATTATCCTATTTTTAGGTGGTTCTTATAATTCAGGAGCTTATTGAGTAGTTTGATTAACAGTAACACCCATCTATCCATTAATTAGTAATTTCTCTTAATTTTTAATCTATTGATTAGGTGAATTAAATTATTATTAGTTGAATGGATATTATGATGGTTATTATAATGGAAATTATCCTTATTACATAGGGAATTAAGGTTATTATAATGGGAATTATGGTTATGGCATAGGAAATTAAGGTTATTACATAGGGAATTACGGTTATTGCATAGGAAATTATTATGGCATAGGCAACATAGGCATAGATCTTTAATCTCTTAACTAATTGTTAGGCATAAGAGGATCAAATGGACTCATTCCATAAGGCTATCCCAATAATTATTAACCAAAATTTGCTAGACTATTAGTAGTACTTAATGAAGTTGTTGGATTTGGAGAACCCAAAAGCTAATCAAGACTCTCTAATCCACTTCTTTTATCTCCTTTATTCATACTTCCAATCAATAATAAATTCATCATATCCAATTCTCTTGATCTTGGTCTTCTATTTGTTGTTTCTCCTGGTCTAACTAATTAATCATAATCATTCATGAATGAATTTAGTTATGATGGTGGAGATACCATTTGCATTGCAGGATTATTGAAGCTTTGCTGACCAACACTTTAAAAAGGAGTTTGTCTCATTTAATTTAGAATATTATAAGTTATTTATATTACTAATAATGTATTATACACTAATTCAATTCATTATTATCAGTCTTATGATTTCTGCTATTTTTTGATTTACTTATTAATTTACACAAAAAAATACATTTAGTAAATGAACATTGATAAATTCTATTCAACATGAATACTTCAATGATGTGTTATATTATTATACATTATGAATGATAAATTAAATTAAATTATTAAATGGAATTAGAAAAAACATTATATAGAGTTTAAGAACGAATCTTGACTCATTAATATGTTCCTAAATTCACAAATATTTGCAGTGTGATTTTATTAATTATGGCATCATTAAATTTGCTTTTAATTTGGGGATTGAGTAATAGGACTATTAATTAAATCTAATTTGATCAAGATGCTAAAGATTCTATTTATCATTATTCAATTCTAGATGATGATACTACACTATTAATGATGAAATATGCAAGCACATAAGAATTATTGCATTTAAAAACAGAATTACTGCAATTACATAATTTTACAATTATAAACATTACTATAGATTACAAAAGCTATTTTGATAGTAGTCTTTAAAAGTTACTTTCTTAGACAATAAATTTAGAAACTTTATTCTTGCATGATGTTGCCTATTCAATCAATTCAAATATTTATGTTAAGAATAATGCTACCAATTAAACATTTATATGGAAATAGAAGAAAGACCCTCAAAATTACTTAGGAAAAGCAGCTCATAACTTATGGGAATTTTTAGTCATTACTTTAGGATTATTTATCTCTTCAGCAATTTCATCACTTTATATTAAAATTACAATTATTTGTGCTCCAGTCATCATTATTATAATGTGTATCACTTATTTTCATAATCAATTTTAGTAGAAGTGTCTTATATCTTTGGAAATAGACAAATATTTCCAATATTTTTGGCACGTGCATTCCCCTGGATAGGATTATATTTAAATATACTTGATAGAACACAAAGATCAAAAAAATAACTAATTATAGCTTTTGCTTTAATGTTGTTTTTAATTTATTTCATTTATTTATCTTCAATAATTATTGGAAGCTACTTATTATTTAAAGCTTAAGTTCCATTTGGTTTAGAGGATAATTTTTTTGGGTATCCATTTTATTATAATTATTAAGTCTAATTACAGTAAATGAATTTGCCTCATTATTATTTTTAAGAACACGGTCCTCTTTGTACTTTGTCCCCAAATTTACCATCATATATTATTATTTATTCCTTTGGTATGTTAGATCTACAAGTAAAATAAAAAAAATAATTCATATTAGATTATGGATTCTATTCACTTGCAATGCTATCATTATCTTATGCATGTTTTGGAACATTTTGTCTATTTATTTTCCTCTATGAAATCCCAAGTTTAGGATGGAATCCACTTTCATATTATACACCAACTCTTGATAGACCACGCTGCTATTATTTACCAGTTTTTTCAATGAATTGGGTTAATGATTTGCCATAGTTATGGTCCATGTTTTACCCTTTGTATGGAAGAAGGTAGATATATATTTAATCTCAAGATATTTTCAAATCTAAAATTTAGCCTTAGTAGATCGTAACTTTCCACTTCTCAACAATCTCTTAGATATTGAAATGCAAGAATAATAATGATAATATTCCATTAATAGCTACTTATAAATGTCTTTAATATCTTAAAAAAATGAAATACCTCTCTAAAGATATTTTTCTTTAAGATTATGCATTCCAAATATGCAAATACTATATTTTTATCATATAATATCCATTAACTAATACTTTGAATAAGAAATAAAATTTTAAATGATACTTCTTTAATTCTTAAATTCAATAGGAAGTAAATTACTAATATAATGATTTATGATTATCATTTCTTACTGGTTTTGTCATTACTATTACTAACGCTATATACAAATTTTATTATTCATAATTTTATAATTAAAAATATTAATATATTATTGTTTAATTAATTAATTAATTAATATTTATTTATAATTATATTAGAAATATATTGGATATTGAGATTTAAAGTTCAAAAACTCTATGCACAAGTATAATAAATTTATAATAAAATAATGAATATATATAGTCATTAAATAATTAATTATAAACGAATTATTTTTTCAATTAAAGAATTATTTTGTATCGTTTTCTTAAAAAGATATTCTACTTCTTAATGTTTAGAAAGGAATTAATTATGAATTCATATTTCTAAATATAGTTTCATAAATACCTGTGTTATTCAAGTGACATTTTAGAAAAGCAGATCAAATACATCTTTAATTTTCCATAATTTGTTTATATTTGTTTCTCTTTCATTTTCATTTTCTAAATTTGTTTATTCAATATATAAACTAAACAAAAATTTGATTTAATTTTCTTAACACAATTTTGAATTTAAATTAAAAATTCTATTCTATATTTTTTATAATAAATGCTAAAAATCTTTACAATAAAAGGTTAACAAAGTTTTATCCATAACAAAACTAAATTTACTTATAAAATAATCGATATGATATGGTTTTGTTAATCACTCACATATTAGACTGAAGCTAAAAATATTGATATTGAACATATTTAGCATGTAGAGATGTCCAAATTATTTAAGCTATTTAAGATAAATGGTTTATATTTCAAAGCCAAAGTTTAATATAATAATAAGCATAATCCCAATAATGAGGCTTTTAATAGTATATTAGTTTCAAAATATATCATAATCAAAATAATTAGTGTTTTTTTCCAAATCTTAATTTATTCCCAAAAATAGGAATTTTGGTTATATTCATTAAACAAATAACAAATATGCCTTCTAAATTTTACTTTTTCTATTAAATCCCTTCTAAAATATATTAGCATAAACAAAAATACTGGGATTACAACACCAACCATAATTAAACCTGGAAGTATAAATCCAAATATCCATCGAAAATGAGTTTAAGTATTGAATAATAATGATACATTTCCTTAAACAAAGTCAATTTCAGATATTCTCCTCACAGCTAATAATGAACAGAACCTAACTTTAAAATTATATTATACAATTTAATTAATGTTGCATTATTTGAAAGGTATAAATATAGAATTGTGTTAGTTATTAGACTCATTCGAAAATTAGACTTTTTTAACATTGAATGAAGTTTAAAAGCAAGAGTAAATAATATCAATTATAAGATAATTAGAATTATCATAGTAATTATTCTAGAATATACAATATCTGTATTTAATTTAGAAGATAAATAGCAATCTAAACTATTAGCTAAGACATAAGAAGAATTGCTTGTTGATTCAAAAAATGTAATTGAAAAAAGAAAATTAATATTGAAGCTATAAATAAGTGAAAAAATCCACAAATAATTGAGTAACATCTTAATTAAAAAACTTTAGTGATCTAAAATATTTTAAATGTTTTAATACCTTAATTAAGTTTAAATATTATTCTTCTAAATTTCTATTTAAAACTCAATGAAGAATATAGTTGATTTGATTATTCAATGCTTCTCACTGATAATAAAATTGATAGTAGAGATCTATAAATATAAATAAGAATTTTTACAATAAAAATACAAATATAAATGGTAAAAAATTAATAGATTCCTTTGAACAGATGTTACATTACATGTTTGTATAACTTTTTGTGTATTATTTTAGCTTTAACTATTAATTGATAGAACTTATAAAAATCTTTTTTCTTTTTTTAGTTTTCCATCTAGAGTTACAACAGTTTAGCTTAATTCACAAATTTAATCATGAACATTAGTTAGTACTTCATTCATACTATTTCTAAATGATAGGGAAATATCATTAATTTATCCCAAATAATCCAGTTTTTATAAACTAAACAAACCGTAGTTTCCTATTTATTGATTACTTGGTATCATCAAATAAGCGGTTTTAATTTTTTAACTTTGCTAAATTGTTTCATAAGGGTTTAATTTAAGGATATTTGTTATTGTTCCATTTTAACTATTTTAATAAAAATTCATTTCTTGATTATTTATTTCTAATACTAAATGATTTGGTATTTCAATTAAATTATTAGAGTTTTCTTAGGCTTTATTATTATACAAAATGGATCTATTAAAATTGAAACTATTCAAATGATTGTTATTTCCGTTCAAATAAATTCCACCTCCAACCTTAGCCTCATTTTCCATAGTAATTGTTTTAAAAAATTAAAATTAACTTGAATTTGATCCAATAAAAATAGCCCCTCCCATGGTTGATGCATAATTATTAAGAAAAATGCAATTTGAAATTTTCAAATTTATAAAATATGAATTAATTCCTGACCCTTAACTACCATAATTATTGATGAATTAAGAATTCTAAATAATAATAGAACTTTTTTAAGATGAATTAGACATAATAGTAATACATCCATTTTTTGATATCTTGTTTGAATAACACAAGATGTTATTTATTTTAATTTAATTCATATTTTAAATGTCTAAGTATATTATTCCTAGTTCACAATTAGAGCATTAATTATTTTTAATAATCAAAGAGTTTAATAAAAATTTAGTTTGATTTGTCCAACTCTAAATAAAGATCATAGATCCAATATTTGATTATTTTTAACTTAATTAGTTTATAGTTGAATATATATTATGTTTGGACCTAATAAAATGAGATTTATCAATTATTGGAGAACATTATGAAAATTGATTATTCATGTTTATTAGATTTGTAATTATCAACTAATTTTAATCTGTTTAAAATTATACAAATGAACTAAATTCCATTTAATTAATAAATATCTAAATTTTATCAAGTCTGTTCTAACCTATATTAATAATATTGACTGAAATAAAAGTTGAAATGTAAGTAAAATAAGTTTTTATTAACTACAATTAATAAGCATCAACAATCTTCACTACTGAAGAAATAAGCACTCCTTAAACATTTAAACCTATAATTTTAACAGAACTACCAAATACATTGATTATGGCATTATCATTAAGAGTTTTAAGCATTTCTATTAAACTTAAAGTTCCGACAAATTAAAAATAGTTCAACCATGCTTCCATTGTTTAGATAATAGTCATATTCTAAATTATAATAATGTTGGAATTAATCATTTATTATTAAAATTCAAGTTTTGTGAACGTATTCATTAAAGAGAGGCTGTTTTCTAGATAAATATTATAAAATAATAAGTTATTTTATTTCATTGATGGAAAAAGAGTTAAACAAGAAGAACCAAATTTGTTATAAACATTAATAAAATTAACATTATTTAATTCTAATTGTAATTAACTATTTTAAGAGTAGATAGTGATACTACCATGTATGTCTAAGTTTTATGTAAAATCAACTTAGATATTCTTTAAACTTACTCTTTAGATACTAATTACACCTAGAAATTTTGTTATGATTTCTAATACAGCACTACTTTATGCTAAAATATTTTCGAAAGTACTTTCTTTTAATAAAAAATTAGAAGCAGTAATTTACATGACTCCTTTATTTTATATCTTCAAATAAGACTTAATTAAAAGTAAAATTTCTTTTTACGTTAAAGATTATAAAAAATCTATTTAGTAATATTTTTTGAAAATCTCTTCATTGATAATATTATGATTCTTAACTGTCAAATTTTATATAATAGCATTATAAGATTAAATTGAGGAGAAGGAATTTGATGAATTTGTTAGCATATTATTATAACATAAGCAATTAATCAGTATTATTTTACTTAATTAAGAATTAATGTAGAACAAGCTTGAGGATGATATAGATAAATCGTCAGAATATTAATTAAATATGTTTTCTATAAATTTCATATTAGAAATTTCAATTATTTATTCTTTTTCAGAATATATAGCTATTAATGATAATAAATTGCCTATTTTGTTCTTCAATAGTATATTATTGGAAAAAGTTAAATTTTGTATATTTATCACTTCTAAAAGATGAGATTAATATATGATTTTTGAAAAAATAGAAATCAAACTCTAATCAATATTGAAATGATTTTAAATTGATATATTAAATAATTTTAAATTTTGAAATCCTTATAACTCCAAAAATTGCTAATTTTAATTAATTTAATCAGAGCATTATAAGCTCATAGGTACTTTACGTTGTAATTAGTTGTTGGTATATAAAATATTTTGAAAAATTATTTCTTAGATTTGAAATATATAAAAAATATTTTGATTATGGCAATCTGATATAATTATTCCATTTACCATTAAAAATTGTGCATGAATATCAAATAAATAAAATTTCTATTAGAAAAAAAAATCATTTTTATTATTTCTAATATTTACAGTAGTTAAAGTTATTCTAAAACCATTTGATATTAAATCTGATCTTACTTTTATTATAGTTGAATTATTGATTGAATTGTTAATAATATTAAGATTATGAAAATCTATATTGATATCATTTTTTTGATTTACTTATTCTTATTTTATAAAGATGGATCCAAGAAAATTATTATTATTTATATTTAAATTTATACAATAAACTTTGAAATTAGTATTTATGATAGTTGAGAAAATGAGATAATTATTAGAAAAACTCAAATCCTATATTGTTAAGTCAAAATTATGAGGATTGTTTATTAGAATAGAATACTTAAGAGTGCTATTAATTACAGATAATTTTTGAAATAACACATGAAATTATTATGATTATATATCAATAAAATTAAAAGTGGTAGTATTATAAAACTAGCAATTTATGATCTCTAAATTATTAATAATAAATTTATCTGGATTACCTGAAAGATGAATAAATTTAGAATTAGTAAAAGAACAATTTATTATTTATAGGTAATCTATAAAAATTGTTCCTATGATATTATTATATTTTATATTGAACACAGTTGATTCACTTATATGTAAATCTTTAAATGTTACATTATGTAAAAAGAAATCTTAATAAATTTATCCATGTATTTGGAATGTTGATTAATTAGATTATTCCTTACTCTAAAATATAGTTTCATTAATAACTAAAGTAACTACTTTACTATTTAAATTAATAAAAAATGGTAAATTTAAATAAAAGTACATCTAAGAGATCTCAACTACATCAAAATGTTATGCATCAAGATTAAATTGAAAACTTTATTTAAGTTGATATAGACCTATCATTTGCATTTTGATTATCTATAATGCAAAAACTTCTTCCTTTAAATTATTGTCAATAGTTACAGTATCCCAATAAAAACAAGTATCATCAGAACTTACCTGAGTAAAATTAAAAAGGACTTTTACTACTTCTGCTCCCATTGTATTAAGGTAAGTTTTATTTATATATTATTAATAGTAATTTGTAGTTCCATTTTTTAAACCATCCTAATAATTCTAACAATCTATTAGATATTAATATTAATAATAATCCTAGCATTTGATGTTGAAACAATATTTAGCAATCTACAAAATTGGATTTATTCTAATATTTGGATCAGATGCTGGTTGTAAACATTTGTAAGTAAAAGGGGCAGTTTTTTCATTTATAATGAATTAAGGATTAATAGCCTAATTCTAATGAATATAATTACTTAAATTTCCTCATTAGATCTTAATTAACAGATCTAACATAATTATGGGCAAACTAAACAATTACTTTAGTTTTTTGATCGATTAGGTAATCTATAGTAATTTAAAGGACATCTTTTACATTCAAAGCTAATTACTTCACCTTAAGATTTTTCACATTATAGACAATTTGAATCACAAGTTTAGAAACAAAGATTAGAGATGGGTTTGAATCCCTCTAAACATTCAATTGTTACTTCTATTTTCAGTCCTGTTACCTCTTATACATTGTAATAATATTGGTTTGGTAAAAATTAAATCTAAAAACTTTGTATTAATTGAACCCAAGCATCGTATTCATTCATAATTCCTTCAGTTGATATCTTCGAATTAGGAATAAAACTAGGAGTACAATGACCTGTTTAAACAGAATTCTTATAGCCATCTTTACAAATCACACACTTGATAATCTGTTATGGTGATAAAACACATTGAATACAATTTGTTATGTATTTTTGACAATTAATAATTTCAGGTGCAATATTGAAATCATCAATTTAGGATAATGTACATATTTCTATTCCATCTAAATTTATAAAAGATCTTAAACAAAACTAGATCTTAGGTTGTTAATGTAAACAAAATCCTTTTTTAAAATCAAATATAAAATTATCTTCACACAATGCGCATCCAACTTAATGATACTCATCCTTATTAAATTCTTCATAATCTTTATACAGAGTGCATTTTGACAAATCATTACTTTTATATTCAAAACAAAATTTACACTGATTTATAGGGCATATACTACATTATTTATTTGATGTTCTATAATAAGGAGGAACACAATCATTTGTTTTGAATAAACCTGAAATAGCACTTAAACCAATACAATCTCCATCTCTTAGAAATGTTCCATACGTGCAAAAAATGCATTTATATCCATCATTTAAGACAACACAAACTTTACAGTGATTTATATTACAGGACTAACAAAATTATTATTTAGTGTCAAATTAATTAATTGAATAATTTTTTGAACATAGATCTTTTTAATTTGAAAATGAATTTAAGAAATCTTAATATATTATAGAATCATTATTAAAATTTTTTTCACCACATTCTTAACACAATTAAAGTTAATGATTAATTATTATATAATATTAAATTGATTAATCTTTAATTGTATTATAGGTATTATCTTGAATTATATATATTAATGTTTAACAATAAGGATTATATTACCAATTTAGAGGATTTGATATACATTCTAAACATGTAATAAGATTAGATTAAATAATTGAAGGACTATAAATATATAAATAATTAATAATTACCATTTAATACAAGTTTATGAATTAAAATAGAAATATCCATATTAACATTATATTTAATTAGTTTGATATTAAATTAATTAAAATTAAAAATGTTAATATGAATAACAAAAATCTTAATCAATTGTATTATATTAACAAATACATGCTTTTTATAATGGTATATAAATTCTATTTGAATTATTTTAACATGATAAACAATCAGAATTAGTAGGTCCATCACATAATTAACAACTTGAATGACAATTTTTATTAATTTATGAAATATCACAATTATAAAAATTGAAATTTTGTATTTAAATATTTAAATAATTATTAGATTCTTAATTTATATTACCATAATGTATTTAAAATTATACTTCATTAAAATGATATACATTTATTTATTCTTAATATTAATATTTATTTTATTCTTAATAAAATGTTATTATTATTTATAATACATTTTATTATAATGTAACTTATAAATAATGCCATAAATAAATATCATTATTAATTTCTATTTATTTAATTATTAAAAATGGATTATTATTAAAATCTATATTTACAATAGGAAATCTATAACTATAACTCATTATTAATATTTCATATTATTATTATTATGATATTCTATATATCAATTAAAAAGCTGATAAATTATCATCATTTAATTTTTTATTCTAACTAAATTTATTCATTTTCATAAATTTATAATCAAAATTATCATTTATATTATTTATCTCTTTTATTCTTAACCATCCTGATAATCCAAATTAATCACAATTTCCATTTTCTGATGTAAAATATTTTTAATCAAGCCAATTCAGAATCTCATTTTTAATTTAAACATTTAAATTAGATTAACAATTGCAAAT
>CAJJDO010000084.1:59227-107474 GCA_905183005.1 Paramecium pentaurelia
TTTATTCTTAATAAAATGTTATTATTATTTATAATACATTTTATTATAATGTAACTTATAAATAATGCCATAAATAAATATCATTATTAATTTCTATTTATTTAATTATTAAAAATGGATTATTATTAAAATCTATATTTACAATAGGAAATCTATAACTATAACTCATTATTAATATTTCATATTATTATTATTATGATATTCTATATATCAATTAAAAAGCTGATAAATTATCATCATTTAATTTTTTATTCTAACTAAATTTATTCATTTTCATAAATTTATAATCAAAATTATCATTTATATTATTTATCTCTTTTATTCTTAACCATCCTGATAATCCAAATTAATCACAATTTCCATTTTCTGATGTAAAATATTTTTAATCAAGCCAATTCAGAATCTCATTTTTAATTTAAACATTTAAATTAGATTAACAATTGCAAATATAAAGATCTCCAAAAGTGTATATTGCTATTTATAATCCATTTCTATCAAAAGTTCCAATTTTAAAAGTTAAAAAATCATAATACAATTTTCCTGGAAAGAATGATAATTGTTTTCTGCCTTAAATATTTTAAAGGAATTCATCATTATGAAGAATCAATCCACCTCCAAAAGTCAAATGCTGATTTAAACTCCTGTATGGACAATGAATTTATAAAATTTTTGAAAAAATTACGTCTGGGTAATGTATAAAAAGTAATTCAAACCTTTTTTATTTTGGCCATTAGACAATCTAAATATAATACCAATGACTTTCATACTCCCATTAGTCTAAGGTGATATCATAGCTATGAAATGTTCCATCATAATCATAAAATTAAATTACCTTTGTTATTTTCATTTAATCAAAATCAAGACAATCAAAGTAAATTAAATCAACATTCAGAGTTAAAGAATCTGCTGCATTATGTAAATGATAACAATTACTATCAAATATACCTATTTTTCCAATTTAACTAATCTATCCTAATGGTAAATATTTATTCCACAACCCATATGTAAAATATTTATTAGTGTCTAAGTCTTCTAATTGAAGGTCTAACTATTAGGTATATATTTAATAATCTTAACTTAAATCCACTATAAATTAGGAAGATAAACCAAAAATTAATATCAATAAAGGTATTAAATGAGTCATTATCTAATGATTAATTTTATTAATTAATAAACTCACTATAGAGATTGAAAATGAAAAATAAATTTGAAATCTTTTTTTTGAACTTTAATTCAAGATTAAACCTGTATTATTAAGAATGAAAAATTTATTGTCATATTTATTATATTTAAACAGTATTTTCTGAATATCGATAATTTATTTTCAGAATTTTCCTTCAAATTTACTGTCAACAAATTACTAATAATATTGTATTATTTTTATAAATCAAGACCATATTGTAAGTGAAGTACATTAATAAAAACAATTAGATTTGTAAATTAATAGAATGTATGAAAAGTTTCAATATAATTATCTTGGTTTTTTTTAATAATTCATATTAATATAATATTTTATAAATACTTTTATAAAACTCTGTGATATAAAAGAGAAAGTGATATGTAAATATCGTTGTCGGCCATACTAAGCCTAAAGCACCGGATCCCATTCGAACTCCGAAGTTAAGCGGCTTAAGGCGAGGTTAGTACTAAGGTGGGGGACCGCTTGGGAAGTCCTCGTGTTAACCGGATCCCATTCGAACTCCGAAGTTAAGCGGCTTAAGGCGAGGTTAGTACTAAGGTGGGGGACCGCTTGGGAAGTCCTCGTGTTGACAACCCTTTTTTTTTTATTAATTAAAATAAATTTTATTTAATTAAAAAACATAAACAACTATTAATCATTTTTTGTGTTCTTAAGATCATTATATATTAAAATTTGAGGATGTTTCAACCAAATCAAAGTTAAATTAAGTACCAGAATCAATTTGGTGCCACATCTGCAGTGTATTTCTCACAACAACAAACATCAAGAGACAAAGTATAAAATTGCGAAACATCATCTAGCCTATATAAACAAGAGATGCTTCTGAAAATAAATAATTGATATAATATCCAGCTTCTCAAATAGTTTATGGTCCATCAATGAAATTCAATTCACCAGTGCATAGCAACATAGCCTTTCGTAAAACATCAAAAGAATTAAATATTACAATAGAGGATCCATCTGTGTGTTAATAATTACGCTAACCATCCCCAAATGTCAAAAAACAAAGAGAACAGATGGAAAAGGATTGGAATAAATTGATTGACAAATCTAAGAGTCTATAAGAAAATTTAGTATTGCTAAAAAACAACATCAGTATGAATCTAAACAAAAAGTAACCAGATCAACGTTTAACCAAAGAATCAACATCTACAGCTGCTGGTTTATCATCAAGAATGAAATTATAGAAAGTAAATGTTACTTGTAAATTGAATTCTCCATTTAAGGCTCAACCAAAAATAGAAGTATGTAAAAGTTTGAGTAATAATGCATTTGGCAATCTCAAATTTACAGCAAGTGCTGGTAAAAACCCAACTATTTTAAATACAGCAAGTGCTATAAATTATGTTAATATGAACAACAATTATGCGAAAAAGTTATTAGATGAACATCAATCTCAAAAAGTGACAACTTAAAATACAATACCAAAATAAACCAATCCACTTTATATTTAAATAGAAAATAAATTGAAATTAAAAATAAGTTCATTTTTGGGAAGAGGAAAGTTTAGTGATGTTCATATGGCTATTGACAATAGAACTGGACTGGTTTTTGCTTTAAAAATTATCAAAAAGTAAACTGTTATAGAACATGAAATGTCAGAATAATTAGCTAGAGAAATTGTAATTTAATCTAAATTATCTCATCCTAACATAGTCAAAATGTTTGGATAGAGTTATGATCAATAATATATTTATATGATGTTAGAGTATTGCAATAATGGTGAATTATTTTAACATCAATATAAATAACCTAATAAACGATTTAGTGAAAAGGAAGCTAGTAATTTAATAATGCAAATTCTATCTGCTATTCAATATATGCATAAATAGGGATTTATGCATAGAGATTTAAAAACAGAAAATATTTTATTATCACTTGTATGAATATAAAATAATATTAGAATTACATTAAATTATGTGATTTGGGTTGTGTCAGAGAAATACCTAAATTTGAAGACAGAAGAAATACTTTTTGTGGAACAGTAGATTACATTGCACCAGAAGTAATAAAGGATGAAGGTTATGATGAAAGATGTGATGCTTGGTAAATTGCTATTTTAGCTTATGAACTTGTAGCTGGAAATACTCCATTTTCAGAATTTCCAAGAGATGATGAAGTCATCATGGAAAACATATTAAAAGTATTTTGTTATTTAATTATTTAGAATAAATTTGATCTTCCTAATTTCTTTTCTCCAGCTTTGAAGGATTTTGTAAAAAGTGGATTACAATAAAGTCCAGATCAAAGAATATCTATTGATTAAATGTTATTACATAAGTGGATTGTTGATAATAATAAGGCTACAAATAGAGAGTATATATTTTGATCATATTTTATGATCTTCTATTTTGTAATCTCATATGTATATATTTCAAGTAATTTAATTTTTCATTTTCTTTATATTTTAGAAATCCTTCTTTACATTCCAATTATCAAATTGATTTCAAATAAATTATATAGAAAAATTAAGTAAAGTAATTTGATATATAAAGTTAAATCATAATCATTATTCAGCTAATTTAACAACATTTAGATGAGTCTTTTCGAAAATCATTCAAATTATGATGTTTCCAACTGTCAACAAGAATTATCTGATGAACCGTTGTTCCAATAACTACATCATCAATAAATGTAACTGAATGCAACTTAAATCCTCTCAATATTGGATGACCTTATTTATCAATCCTAAATCTTTAACTTAACTTTTTTGAACTCAAACTTGTACGTGATATACTAGGAATGTCCATTTACATTATTATATATATATAAATATATAAATTAATAAACAAGAACATAAATGCTTTTTAATTATAATATAAACTTTTATTTAAATGGTTATTAAAGTATAGTTCATTCAATTTTTTCTAATTCTTTTTGATGTTTATTGTCTAATTGTGCAAGTCTATCTTGAGTTAAAGCTCTTTCAAAGTCTAATATTTTTTCAAGTCTCATTCTTTCAACCGGATCATCTACTTATCTTAATAATTTCTGTCTCTCTAATTCTTTATTTTCTTCTTCTTATAATAACTAGAATCAATTTCAAATTTACATTAAGTAATTCTTGATTTTACTTAATTTTTATTTCTTATATTTATTTCTCTTTAGTCACAATATCAAATGGAGCCATTACAATAGGTTTGCTTTTTTGTGATTATTCTTACAATCCTTTACTCTTTTAAGGGGCACTTTCAGCTCTCTTTTTCTGTTTTACGATTATTGGTTTAGGCTCTTATTATTGATGTTCTTTTAATAATTCTGCTAAATCTTTTTTGATTTATTCTTTTTCCATTATTAGGGCTTTCTTTTACTCTTACTTTTGTTTCTCTGAAGCTATTTTATCTTTAATTATTTAATCTCTTCTTTTAGATTTATCTTCAAGTTCTTTTTTTAATTACTCTCTTTCATAATCTCTTATTCTCATCATTCTTTCTTAGGTTTCTTCTTATTCTTATTTTCTTAGTAATTCCTTAAGATGTTTTTCTTTAATCATATCATCTCTTTCTTTCAATACTTTAACTGCTTATAATTCTTTTGCTTCTCTTTCCATATTGATCTTTTCACATTTTTTTTATAATTCCTAATCATTTTTTAATAATAACTAAAAATATTCTAATTGTACTTACTTATTGTCTATAATGTTCTCTCTCCTATTAAAGTTATCTTTTTTGATGTAATGTTAATTCTCTATCCATTTCATTAATTTTAAATCTATCCTCAATCTCCTTAAATTTAAAAATCAAATCATCTCTTCTTTTTTCTTATTAAGCTATATTCTTTTGCTGTATCTACTATCGTTTTTATTTTTATAATTCTCTTTTCATCTCTTATTCCTTATTCATCAACTCAATTTCTTTCTACTTTGCTATCAATTTTTATTCAGCATTTAATTGTTTTTATTGAAAATTTAAATATACTTAATTTTATTAATGCTAAGCCCTTCGTTTATTCTCATCTCTTCGATAATTAGCTTCATTTTATTTTTCTTAAATCAATTATTATCTAAGTTCTTTTTCTTCTTCTAATAAGACTTTTCGTCTGGCTTCTCTTTATTCCATTTTTTAAAGTTTTGCCTCATATAACTATTCTAACATTTATTAGCGAACTCTCTCTTTCTCTTCTCTTTCCTCCTATGCTTTTTTTAATTATTTGTCTCTTTTTTTCTTTTACTTTTTGAGTTCCTTTTCTTATTATATTCTCTATTATGGTGTTATTTTATGATTAGTTTCATATTTTAATCTATCTTATTCTGCATATTGCTTTTATTTTCTTAAATGTTCCTGATATTCAATTTATTATTTTCTAAATTCTTCTTCAATTTTTTTATCTTTCCTTCTTTATTCTAATTCTTATCTTTACTCATTTTATCTTTATCTCAATTCCATTTCCTTTTATCGTAATTAATTCTAAATTTCTTGTGTTTTTAGCTCCTCATCTAATATTTTCTGCATTTATTTTTCTCTTCTTTTTTTAATCATCTCCATTCTCTTCTTCTCTTTTTCAAAATCAACCTTCTCAAACTTTCTCTACTTATAATCATCCTTCTATTTTTATATAATTTCCTCTCTCTCAGCCATTAACACTTATACTCTTGCTTATCTCTTATCTTCTTCATGTTAAAGTAGCATTTTCCAAGCTTCATCATCTAAATTTAAATTTTTGTTTTCTCTCTTTAAATCGTATATACTCTTCATTATCAATTGTTCAGGTCTAATTCCCTATCTTCTACAAGCTTCTAATGATCTTGGGGAATTAATAATAGGATCTCTAATTTAGGTTTAATCAAAATTTAAAAGAGAAACAGGTGCAATATGCATAAGTTAAAAATTATTTATTAAAACATTTAATTATTGATAAAATTACTATTAGTATCTATTCTTTTATGATTATTTAAACTTTTACAGAAAATTATTTTAATACTTCAATAAATGCATTCACTTAAATCACTTGAGTATAACTAGATTTATTTACGTTTACTTGAGTTTAGGCTCAGATATAATTTTTAAACCATCCTTGTTTTTATTTACATTAATATGTTTTTATTCTTTTAAAAAATATAAATATTATTTATTAATTTTTTCTTTAATAAAATTTATTCATTAAGTGAACTATAAAACACAATCTCAAATTGATTTACAAAAATTAATAGATGAATAATAAATCCGACCAATATTTATACCCAAACCAGATAATCGGGATTTTCCTTTTCAAATCAAAAATATAATTTTTTATGAAATAATTGTATATAAGTAATTTTAATGAATTTATAGAGTACAATAAGATGTTTTTATTTTGATGATAAAAAATGAATAGAAATGAAATTGAAAATAATATTAAATATTTTCTTCTTTATATTAATAAAATTCTATTCTTTATTATATTCTCATTTCCTATAAATATTACAATGAAAATTTAATTTAAAAAGTAATAAAATAAATTATGATTTGTAAAATTATGAAATAATTAATTTCAACATGATTGTCATTTCTTCAATAATTTTCCTTTGACTTCCTCTCTTAATTGATTCAATAAATGATCTTCTTCTTAATCTTCCTATTCTTCATCTTTGCTAGGCAATTCGTTAAAGAGTTCATCATCATCTCGTAAAATTGAATAATCTTAAGAATTATTTGAATGTAGATGAGAATTTTATTTTTTTGGTTTGATCCTAAAGTTTCTTTTTAAAAATTCTTAATCATTTAATTCTAAGACAGAACTACGAATTGATTTATTTAGTAATTCTTATTGTTACTAAAATTAGGAATATAAAATTACCATTGCAGATAAGTTTAACAATTTTTCCTTAATTGCATCAATAATTCCTTAAAATCCTTTATCTTTAGTTTATGCCAATTTTTTGAGATTTTTTACTATCCAATTATTCAATTTATTTTATAATAGACCAGATATTGTTGCTTTTTCTTCTACTTCTATGACCATTTTATCTTAATCTGTTTATTCATTTCTTTATTTATGATTTTCAACCAAGAATTCTTTATCCATATCACTATAATCTTATTTTAAATGATTAAAATTGTTTTTTAATTCTTAATTTTCCTATTTTAAATTATTAATTTTCTTTTCATAATCTGAAATTGATATTAGTAAATGAGCATATGTTTATTCTCTACCTATAAATTTTTAAACAATTTCATTAGCATCTGAAATACCTGTAGATGCTTTGATTTTTTAATAGGCTACTTCTAAATTTTAATATTAATTTATTCCTATTTACATTTTACTTTTTAAAAAAGAATTTAAGAATTTATGTACTAATAATAGTTTTCTCCATTTTTTTAATGCACCATCTCTTATATCATTTGCAGCAACTTCTGCAATTTCTTATTATCTTTTAATTCTTTCATCTCTTTTTTATTCTACATCTTATTTCTATTTTAATTCATTTTTAAATCTATTAATATTCTTTTCTCTATTTTTATTTTATTGTTTAATTCCATCTGCTACTTCTTTCAAAGCCAACATTGTTTTTTAATGTAAAACTTAAATTTATTAGGCTCTTTAAATTATTATATTTTATTTTACTTTAAACTTGTTGATTAACATGTTGATAATGCTTATTTAAGATGTCTTTCATATTAATTAGCTCTTAATTAATAAGTTACTTAATCTTTTTTCATTCTTGTTAACATATGTTCAAAAATCTTTTTATCATAATTGCTTTGGCTTAATAATTTTTATTATTCTTATAATTTTTATGAGTATTCATTTTCTTATTTTTCTAAATCTTTTTATCTTAGATTATATTATTCAATTTAATAATTCATTTGATCAATATCCTTTCTCATTTTATCAATATCTTTGTCTTTATTGTTACCAGACATTTTCATATTATCGCAACTTTTTTTTAATTCTGTCAAATTAGCATGAACTTCTTAAGCTTCATCAATTTTCTATTAAAATATATGTATTTAAATACTTTTTAGTCTTCTAATTATTTAGGATAGTAATCATTATCTTATCCTAAAACAGAAGACATACTATTATATTTAATCATTTTGTCAACTGATTTCTTGACAGCTAAACTACGATATTAATCGAGATTGCTTCTTTTAGATCTTGTACGAGATTTATGTGAATAAAGTCTAATCTTATTAATAATTAGAAGTAATTACATCTGGAAGTTCCACTACGGACATTATTGATAATAAATAAAATATATTGTATTGTGTAAATTAAAACAGTAGTATAATTATTGAATCATTATTTTATATATTTTATAGTAAAGTTGTAGTATTATATATATATATATAAAATTGAATGGATGTATTCATATATTGAAAAGTATTGTATTATAATTTATATAGAATTATACTAATTACATCAATCATGAAGTATTGGCTTGTCTTACAAATAATTCACATTTAAAACATGCTCTTTGTATATTTGAATATTCTATACAAATTAAGCAAGTTCTGAATCTATTTCAAAAGTCTTTAAGTAATTCAACATTTCATATTATATCTTTTTTATTATCAATATTGTACAGAATCCTCGATATGATGATTATTTCCATTGTAATCTTCCAATCCTCTATTTTCTCTAGGAATTAGTTTATGTTCTTCAACATCATCTACAATTTAAACCATTACAATTTTAATCTAAATTCATTATATTCTATACATTTCCATTATATGCTAGACATTCATAACATGAAATGATTCCATTCCCTTTAGTCAGATAAACACTAAAGGAGGCTTGTATTTATTGAATACTTTTAAATGAAGTTAAAGAAGTTTCTGAAGTCTTTTGAATTTGGATTATTTGACTATCAATATTTTCTTATTCTTTTGATTAGACTGTGTTTTAGAAATCGATACAAATTAAAATTTAAACATTTTCTACATTCTTACTTAATTCTATTCTTTATTGATCTTCAAAATCTTAGATCTTGAAACCATTTAATTTAGTTTAATCTAAATTTTATTGATTGCTGTTAATGGGAATTACTTCAAACATTATTTCATTCTCTATAACTTAAAATAACTAATCTTAATATAAACATATTTACTATACTTTTTTCGATTGTTGATTATGGAATACTTATTTAAGATCCAGGAAAATTGACAGAGAATAAAGTTCTTGCTATTCTTATGGGCATTTTTGTAATCATTGAGGTTTTTTGTGTATATAATGAAAAATTATAATTAAAATTAAGATTAAATGGGAGCAACTGTTTGTAAATAAAGGCTAGAAAATTATGGACAAGAAGTAATTTAAGATTCAAATGATGTTTAAATTAATAATATTACTTTTGCAAAAGAATAATCATCTAAATTAGAGCGTTCAAATCTTAAACATCCTAGTTTAAAGAAGAAAATAATTACATAGATTACAGAAAAACTTCCTGATGATCCTATAAGTATAGTCAATTCAATATTATTATTCTTAGATTTAAGCAACAATTAATCAAGTATTTTCTTAGAAGAAAGATAAGAACCTACTACTCCTGCACTTCCAGCTTAGTAAATAATTCATTACAACCTAGTGATATTGTAAATTAGAATGGAGAAACATAACATTTCTAGAATATTTAATTATTAAAAGAGGTTGTATAATCAGTAAAAATGAACTCAACATAAAAATTAGTAACATCTTAATAAGAAGAAGTGCTTTAATGTATAAATAAATTCTGAAATTTAGATTAGAGTTTAAAGAATAAACTTCACAATATTCAAAATCCTGTAAAGTAGATAAAAGATAAAAACTACTAAACATGAATTTAGTTGAGGATAATGTAAATAATATTTAAATTATCAAAGTTCGATGATTATATTTACTATGATTGGAAGAATACAAACTTTCAATTAATTAGTATAAATGATTAAAATTTATTGAAGAAAGTAAGTTCAGCTAAACCTATGTCTAAATAAGTTAAAAAAAATTTGTGATATTCATGTAATTCTATATTAAATTAACTGAATCATATAGAATAACAATGTAAATTAAATCTTATAATTAAATCAAAATTCTCTATAATGTTATTAATCAATTATACAATTCTGATTCTCAAAAAAAACACTATTAATAAATTTGATTTTCCATTTAAAAATATCTAAATTAATAACTTCTATAAATATTCTACAATTCAATTAATAGTTTCAATAAATTTTATTAGAGTATAATTATTACTTAAAATATAGATAAAATACTTATTGCATTATAATCCAAAAATATTGAAATATTTCTAAATTCTTCCATACATATATATATATATTGATATTTCAAAAATATTCATAGTAATATTATTGTAATTTCTATCATTATTAATCACTAAAATTTCCTTCTTTAATTATTAATATTATTCTTTATAATTTAAGTTGCTTTATAGCAAATCTCTAAATTATTGAAGAAGTATCTAATATTATATATAATCAATATAAAAGCTAATATAACAATATTTTAAAGTTAATTAGAATAAGCGATTTATTGATAAATGAATCTGAAAAGAAGTAAAATAACATTTAATTATAAATTATCTTATATTTAAAGATCAATTAGTTTATTATAATTATTCAGATGAATAAATATAACACACGATTTAAAGATCCTAATTTAGAAAAATAATATATAATCCATAAAGTTAAGGTAATATAGTATCCAATATTAACATATTTGACATTTGGTGGTACTATTTTATTACTTGCAAATTCAATTGCTAACTTGATAAACAGTGATTACAAAAATGCATTGATTAAAGGAGCAGTCATGATATATATAATGCTTTAATATATAGTTTTGAGAAGAAATGAATCAATTAGAATGAATTACTGTAACTTGGCACTTATGATGACTAATTTTGCTTCATTAGCCTTTGAAATTTCAATATACCCTTAATACGATTATTATGATGGCTATTTACTTGGATCTAATCAGATGTTAGTACATACAATTTGTATGTTTGCTTGTAATTTGGAATTAGGCATCTTTAGTAATATTGTATTAACAATTGTAAGAATAATCTTAGTTGTTAAAAACTCAGACAATCTTACTGTATAATAATATTTTTATTCAATAATTATGTCATTGAGTTTTATGGTAATTTAATATTAAATAGAAAAACAATATAGACAATCATTTTATCTGTAATTCAAAGACAATAATTGGGGTATTAAATTATAATAATAATTATAGAAATTTTGATTCCTTTATTATTAAAGAAACCTTTTTTCATTTTTACTTTTAATAAAGAAACTAATATGTATCAAACTATTATGAGTGCTTAGAAAGAATTCTTTAATTCTGAAAAACCTCTTAGTACTTTCTTATTTAAATCCAAAGTAAAATAATAGACACTTGAAGAATATTTAATTAAAAAAACAGTTATACATGCAAATAGGAAGCAATCATCTTGTTTATTTAATCATTAATTGGTTGTTGAATATTAGATGAAGAAATTATAAACTTCTATTTTGTGTTGTAGATTTGAACAATTGATTTATGCTATTATTATCGATTCTGAAGATCCACTATTAAATTAAACTAATATAAAATTACACTAATCTTTATAACATTTTAAAAATATATTAAATGCTTAATTAATGCAAATTAATAAAGTCCTGGGTCTTTATTTACAAGACACCTTTAGTCCTTTATTAAGAGATCTTAGAATATCTTTATTTGAAGTATATTATAAATAATTATCAAATCAAAAATTATAATTGGTAAAAATGAAAAAGTTGTTACTTAAATGTATTAAAATATTTGAAACTCCATATACAAGAATAAAAATTGATTGTGGTGAAGATATTCGATTTGCAACAATAAAATCTACTTTAATTATTTTTATTTTTGAAATTTTTAAATAAATTGATAAGAATCAATAAGTTTATATATTTGTAAATTAAAAAAACACAACAACAATGATGATCTATGGTTTAAAGTAATTACCTAAAAGTACTTAATTTGAGAAATGTTTTTAAACTCTAATAGATAAAAGTAATTTTACAAGTTAATGTAAAAATATTATAATATATTTTTTTAGATTTTTCTTTTGAATTTTTAAAATCTCCATCTTCTCATTTTCATTTTGAGAATCATAATAAATATTAATAATTAATTTGATTATTTTAATTTTACCTAACATTTTATAATATATATATATATTTCAAATATTTTGGTATCATATATATGTGATTAAATAAATAAATGAATCCATAATAATAATTGAGTTACTTCTAAATTTATAATCTTATTTATATAAATGAATAATAATTTAAAATAAAATATTAAATATGTAATATTCAAATACTTATGAATCAGTTGTTAAAACTTAAGTGGTTAGTGGATAAGACCAAAAACCATTAAATTTAGGATTAACAGATGTTGAGGGAGCCAAGGTTAATTTATTAATTTTGAATATAGGCTGTTGCAAGAAGATTATTTGATACTTATGATAGAGATAGAAATGGATAAATTGATAATGTTGAGGTTGTTCCAATGATTGTAGATGTTTATAAATCATTCAATCGTATTTTCTCACCTGCTAGAGGAGATATTGATTCATTTTACAAGTTAATAATAATTGATATATTTTTATAGAGTTTTAGATAGAAATTAAGATGGTAAGATAACATACTAAGATCTTGAAGATTTATGTATTAGATATTTAACTAATTAAACACCAACAAATTTAAGAGCTACTGAAGCTCCTCGTTTAAGTGGTATTCAATAGACATCATAAACAGTCACTTCACAATACAGAAGATCTTAATTTTGATTATGATTAGTATATTAAAACGAATTGCCATAATAATAATATATTCATTTTCAATATTATTTGCTTGTAATACTACCAAATACTAATTGAATATGTGGTTCATCTTAGATTTCAACTCTATCAGTATTATTTCTCATAAGTAATTATGACGATTAAAAATTTTGACAGATCATTTCGAATTAATTAGAGTGTATTCTAGAAAATAATCTCTTAATATCATCATCCATAAATTATAGAATTGCTTCATCTATTGAAGTTAGTTCCTATTTAATAATAACTCTAGAGTATGCCTCATAAGCATCATCTAATCTAAGTACATCTGGTTTTTCATTTTCCAAAATAAATTTATATTCTTATTTTTACTCTAATTTTTTTATTTTTTTTTCAAAACCTTCATCAAACATATCATAAGGTATCATAGGTTTTGGAATATAATTAAATAAAGCTAATTGATCTTTGTTTAATAAGATATGTTTCAATTTATCTAATTCATTGAATTTTGTAATCAATTAACAAATATCTAACTTATTAATTATTTTATTCATAGCATATTTTAATTATCTTTATTTATCTTTCTTACAACCAAATTAGAATTTAATATTATCAAATAAAGTAAAATTTAACGAAGACTTTTTTTTTCTTAAAAAATTTTTAATTTCTCTTTAAGTTTTTGAAAATTCAGCAAATGGATTCCTTACTTAATTATTATCTGATTTAAGAATTTCATCTTGAATATCTCTAACTTCACTTTTATTAAGTTGACTTCCTATTGGAACTGATTTGGCAACTGACAATAAATCAAAATCAAGGGATTCCTAGCTTTCGAATCTAAAAATCTTATTGGCCATAGCTAAATTCATTGAAGAGAACAATATAGGATAGAATATACAATTTAAGAAAAGAATAGTAATCTACCATAAACCTCCAACTTATCCCAATACTGTATAAAGTTTTTGATAATTTCTTTCATATAGATTTCTTCTTTATTCTAGAAAAATAGAATTTTAAACCAAATACTATTGATTATATTATGAACTATCTTCTTTAATAGTAGATTATGATAATGCAGTATCCATTACATAATTGGTCTTAATAATACCATAATCTGTTTTAGTTTCAGTAACTTTGATTGTTGAATGTATTGATTTTGAATTAGTTAATGAAAATTGTGTATACTAAACAGAAATTGCATCTTGATAAGGTTTAGAAGGAGAATGCATTTGAATCAATGCATCACTTAAGTACAATACCTAAAAAGTTTTAATTATAATTCATACATAAAATCCTGCTTACATTTTACTATTGATTTCTTCTAAAGGTGCACAACCTTAATAATCAGTAGAATTTTTGCAGATATTTAAGGTTACTGTTAAAAATTGAAATCTATCTTCTTGACTAAATCCTTAGAGTTCCTTTAAATGTATTATCATTAATTTACTATAGCCAATTAGTCCCACTATTTAATCTAAGGACAATACATATATTCAAGTTTAAATTTACGAAAATAATCTTTTTAATATTATTCTTAAAAATGTTAATCCATTTGACAAGGTTCAAGAGGAATAGTAGAACAGCTAAGATATAATTTAATTTTTTACTTGTAATCAATTTATGCAATACCATCCTCATTTAAAAATCTATTTCTTACACAATTTTGAACACTTAATGTAAAGTATTTGTTTAAAGTTTGCAATGAACTTAATTATGGATTTGTTATTGTTAATGCAAAAGTAAAGTTATTCTTGGTTAAATACAACGGCTTTAATATATTAATAATTCATACTGACGTATTTGAAGGTTGGAATTCAGAAAATACAACTCTTGGACTTTATCTATTTGCTAAATTCAATATTTCATAAATTATGTAATATAAATAAGCACAGCACATTATTAATGTAAGAATTTAACCTAATGGAGTCGAGAACTTTTATCTCTTTAAAATCCTAAATTATGGTAGCATACCAAAAATATCACATCGTTCAATTATTTAGGTGATTAATTGTTTAGAGCAAGCTTATGGCTTTTGATATTTAAGCATTTATTTTATAATATCTTAATTATTGGGTAAATAAATTATTATTTATCTACCTTAATTCATTTAGGAGGAATGAGTAAATAACCAGAATTTAAGAAGGGTTAATTTATATCAAAACTAAATGCTTAATTAAATATTATAATTATATGAATTAACTAATCTTACAGTAAAAGGTAAGTATTTTTACATGTTTTTATTTAGGATTTTAAGAATGAATTCGTAAAAATTTGTTCTTAATTTTAATCATATTTCATCAAATTGGATTGATATTTATGGGATATATATGAATATACAATTAAATAAACTTGTAATTACAAATTATAAAAGAATAATTTAGAACCTAATATTAAAACAAATTATTGAATATAAAACTTGAATTCGTTTTTTGAGAAAATAAATAATTAAATAATGAAATCAACATTGAGTGTGCTCTTGGTTGTTTTAGTATCTGTCTAGGGTTTCTAGAGTGATATGTTCAGCAAACATCATATCCCTAACAGAAACATCATGGAAATTATGATGTAAATTGAAGCCCAACTTGCTTCAGGAGGTCCATTCGACACAATTAACACAATGTTGTAAGGCTTCAGAACTTCAGTCACATCTGAATAAATTGCTCATGATGACTTATATGCCAGATAAAAGAATGAATGTGATTCAGAAACAGCTTTCAGAAGAGGATAAATTCAAGATGCAAGCAAAATCTTGAGTGCTTCAACAAACTAATTGAACTTATGTTCATTCTAAAGATAAAAGGCTAAGGCTGAATTTGGTATGACAGAAGACTAACTTACCATGAATTAATAACACTTGTCATTAATATAAGAAGTTAGAAAGACAGAATAAGAAAACTTTAATAAGATGGCTGTTATCTTCTAAGATGCATTGAGAGTCATTGATGAATCAGTCTATTTGGCTAAGAAATTCAGTGTTGGAGATGCCAGTTTAATTGAATTAGCTGATGCAACAGGTCAAATGATGTAACATTCTGTAAGTTTGAAGAGAACAGGATAATATGCTGCAGTTTTGGCTTCATTAGCTAGAATTTCTTTGGCTGAATAAGTTAGTTCAGCTGATGTTGACAGATTGATCTAATTGTTATAAACCTTAAGGTATTTAATTATTTAAATTTATTTAGAAACAACATTGAAGATTCTTATAATTAATTCACAGCTGAAAACAATTAAGCTATTGTTTTATATAACAACTAAAAGGAAAGAATTGATAAGAACATTGCTAGATTAGAAAAATCAAAGACTAGACTTGAAGATTAAATTACCGATTTGAATGGATGTGTTGCCACTTAAACTGCCATCTCATAAGCTGCTAGTAATAAGAAATAAAGAAACTAAAGATTATTGGATGATGCTACTGCTCTGTGCACTACCTTCAATAGTGAATATGAAAATGCTTCAGCTGCTAGAAGATAAGAATTAGTCCTCTTATCTGAAGTTGAAAGATTAGTAGAAAAAAGATAAAATGAAGTTAAATGATGAAAAATTATCATCAATAAATAATCATTTTTAATAAATTATTGTATCATAAGAGGGACACTAACTCATTGATCGAGTAATACTTTGCGATTGTCTCTACTTTAATCTTTCTCTAAATTATAAATTTTATTAATGTATATTCTCTCTAATAATTGCATCTTTTTGAATAGTATTAGTATGATGTGATTCAACTAGTGTATTCAATTGTTAATTATGTGTGTCTAGATTGAGTTGAGATTGAAAATTAATTTTATGGATTGTTTATTTAGATCTAATTGAAGTATTTAATAATTCTGGATCCAATTTGGAAATAGAAACTCTAGTTGTTTATGCTCGATTAGAGTTTCTAGTTATGTGTTCAATAGTATGATCTTAAGATAAAGTGTATTGAATTTTTTCCAAAAAATAGTATTTGATTGGATCTTATTATTAGTCATAATATTCAACACATTTGGAATACATTGCAATAAGGGTATCAATAGTAGAAATAGAATTCTTAGATTCAATACGTGCAATTTGTGTAAAGAATTCTTTAGAGAGATTCATTTTAATTAATGCAATTAAAACAATTAGGCAGGAGCAAAATGTGCTACCTGTTAGAGCATCAAGAATTTGATATGTACATAAAGTATTTGTGTGTGGACAGCCAATGCACTCTATAATTCAGAGCAATGTGTACAGATTGTTATAATAAGTTGCATTAAGGACATCGCGTAATTGATTTGATTGAAGCTGAACGATTGGCGTATCAGCAACACCAAGAACATTTAGCATAATTTAAGATGCATATTATTAAACTTAATGAAATACTTTAACACAGCATAAAGACAATCAAATCTCATGTTAAAAAATTACAAGGGCAATTCAAAATTCTCATTGATTAAGAATTGGAGAAATTACATTAATATCATTTAAAACCTCCAAATGATCTAAATGATTTTGCTGAACAATTATTACAACATCAGAATATCATATCAACAACTTAGATGTAAATTTTGACCAAAGGAGTGAAATAGCTGTTGTTGAAATCTTATTTTTTAACTTCAGATATTACTGTTTTTACATTCAAAGATTATATCACACTTTCAGATGAATCATTAGTTTAAATTAAAAGGTTTGATCTAGTACAAAAAGTACTGTTTGATTAAATTACATTTAATACTAATTCCACTGAAGCACTTTAAATATTTAACAGTCATCCTAAGAAAATCAAATGTCCTGGACTTGTTCATATTTATTCTCTTGATATCAAATAAGATGGTACTTTAATTGCTGTTGGAGGCCATCCTGATACTTTACTCTTAATAGATCCAATCTCAGAAATTATTGTTAAAACATTTAAAACTAAATTCCTAGAAATCTTTGCTGTTAAATTCTCTTCAGATGGACTTAGATTAGCTGCAGCTGGTTCATGTCCATATGAAGTCTATGTTTGGAATTGTAATGATCTAGAACAAAGTCCTATTATCTTAAAAGCTTAACATTTAAACTAAATCAATAGATTATAATTCATCTCAAAATATTTATATACTGCCAGTGACGATTATAAACTTAGAGTCTGGAAGTTTAAAAAAAATGGAATTAAGAATTATAAAGAATATATAGGACATTGGGATAGTGTTTATGGTTTAACTATAAATAATAAACATATTGCATCAACAGGTAAGGATAAGACTATAATTGTATGGTTTAAAGGCAAAATCTTAAAATAATGGATGGCTCATGATGCTGAATATGGAGGATATTGTGTTGAATATTCTTTTGATGGTAAATTACTAATATCTACTGGTTATGATAAAATTATTAAATTATGGAACACAGAGAATGATTATAAGTTGATTAAACAATTTTCATCTCATGAATAACCTATATGGACACTAGGCTTATTAAATAATACAGAATTACTTGCTACTGCAAGTTGGGATAACACAATTAAAATTTGGGATATCAAAAGTGGAAAATGTATATATACTCTTGAAAATCATTTTCATTCATCTCCATGTATAAATATTAAGTGTTATCCCTTATAATTCTTAGCTACAAATGAGGATGGTGTCATTTTGATATGGAATCTGTGAATTACTCAAGAAATGATATTTATAATTGAAATTAACATTCATATACTTTCTATTATTTTTGAATATAATAATTCAATTTGTATTTATGATAAAGTATAATATTAATATGCTCAACCCCTTTACAATATTCATTTATCCTTTCATTTCAAAAATATCCAATATAACTATTTTATTTTTAATAATTTATTATAATCTATTTTTTATGATTAATGAATAAACTATTTAAGATATGGTACCATACATATGGCCAGAGGATTATGATGATCGTCTCTAATTTAGTTTGGATTTGAAATAGGAATTTTTAAATTTCATAGTTTTATGTCCTTAGCTAAAGGATTACGTATTATAAACAATGTAGAAAATCTCAGAAGAAGCTCCATATTTGGATCTATAAGAGATATTCCAAATTGATTAAGACAAAACTCATAAATTATACAAAGTTCTATACCCTCTTCACTCCAACAATACATTAATTGATTTCAAATAACCAGTTTCAATCAAAGCCCTTTAAAAATTGATATCTGATTCATATAGGTTGTTTAATCGAAGCTTCCTAGACTACTAATGCAAATTAGTTACCTATGCAAAGTATTATAAAGCATCTGTCTCTATATTCAAGAAATCCATCAATCAAATGTATATAGATTACAATACATTAAATTTTGTTTGTTCTTGTGCTACTAAGTAGTGCATTACTTTAAATAGATTATGGAAAGATTATGATGATACCTCTGAGAAATACAAGAAATTGTAGTTATCTCTTTAAAAATTGGAACAAATGTAAAAACCAGATGATCTTACTCATTATTTCAATAGATAATAACTCATACTTATTTATACACTCTTTAGTCTTATGTAATGTGAGCAAACAATTGCTATTCAATTAGGGGAATAGTATATACCCTTACAACATTCACCTCTTGAACCTCACTTCGAGGAATAGACAGAAGATTTCTCTTGGAATATCAATGGATTTTCTTAAATTAGAGATTATTTTCCTAAATTGGCACATAAACTCAATAAAAGAATGAAAATCCTTAAAGACTTTCCTCTATTCACTATTCAAGATCGTATTAAAATCTATTAATATACCTAACATTAATTAGGTTATAAAAAAATCGATGATATTCATGTAATCTAACAATAAAACATAAGTGACATCCTAAATTATAGATAAGCAAACTGTGATGTAGAATTAATACTTCTAGTTGCAAATGCTAAATGCTATACACAAATACTCTATTCATTGATTTGATTTTAATTTTTAATCAATTACTAATAATTATTCTCTGTCTTATATATAAAATCAATTTCTTATCATATAACATTTAAACAAATATATTCCCTGCATATTTATTAAATTCCAACCATATAATATATTATAAAATTTATTCTTGAATAAATTAGTATTTAAATTAAATTAAATTTTAAAGAAATTTAGAATTATTATTAAGACTTATGTAAATTAATTAATGCATTCCTAAATATTTGTATTACTAAAAAAACATTATTTAAATTCTTTAATTTTATACATTTTATTTATGGATTCAAATTTTATAAATTTATCAACTTTTAAACCATAAAAATTTTAGTTCACTCAATCAAATTATCATAATAAAGTAATTTATGAATTAAGATTTTAAAGAATACTCTACTTGACATAAATAATTTCTATTAACTTAATTATAAAAAGAAATATAAAAATAATATTCTTACTTTATTAGATATTCTATTATTTTAATATCTGTAAATCAAAAATTATTAAAGGAATTTTGGTTCACTTTGTTTAACATGTAGAGCGCATAAGAAATTAAATAAAGTAATATATTTTGATTAACTAAAAAAGTTATTTAAAATATCTTATTAAAGAGATATTGATAAAATGAGGTTTACGTATTTATATTATTTACAATTAGTAAATTAGACAAAACAATTAGAGAAATGTTTATTCCATAGATAATAATAAACCTTCAATATTGACAACTATTGTTCTATAATTAAATGTAAAGACCGATGGATTATTTTATATAATTGATTTTGTAAATCAAAGTTATTTAAACTTTTTCTGATATCAACAACAGTTTAATAGCTTATAAGCAAAAAAACCAATAAGTAATAAATTAAATTAATAAGGACAAAATATAATTTCCATGTCGAGCTATTAGATACATATAGATGAAGAGCTATTGATAGATTTTTAAAAGAGCTAGAATTACCAAAGTTATACTATTAACCTTAATAATATTATAATTGAATTATGAATCAGATAGGATTTATATAATTACAATTTTTCATTAAATTGTTTACAAATTATTATTTAAAAAAAATTAATATAATTAGAGATAACGTTAGTACTTAGTAAGGAATTCTTTTATTATTAATAATATGAAATAATATAAAATTTAGAACATTAATTAGATGTAATTAATAATTTAATATAAATTAATTTAAATATGAGGGGAAACTTTTTATTTATGATTTTGTTCCATTCTATTAATTGCGATTATTATTTATATGAGATGAATAAGGATAATTAAATAGAAAATGTTAAATTTTAATTAGATTTAGAAAAATATATTGATGATTTTTCTTTTAGCTATGGTCTTTGGAGTAAATACCTACCCTTAAGTTAGATAAGTTAAATTGGAAAATTTGGGATATTTGATAGCAATTGCTACCATTTACATAGTGCAACAAACTCATTAACAGATGAAGTAATTTTTTTATACTCTGACTGTCTTGACTATAATTCGTAAACAATTAAAAAGTAAGTTTAATTTATAAGTGATGATGGTTAATATCACAATTTTGAGATTTCTATAGATAAAATTAACTATGAAAATGTGTGGTTTTATTTTTAAATTGTAGCATGGCCTTAATATTCATATTTTGAATTACTTTTTTTTTAATAACCAGAAACATCTACTCAAATTGTATTATAAATTAGATATCCTTATAATACTAATAATGTAATCTTAACATTTGGAGGAGGTTTATATCTAGAAACATTGCAATTTCTTTAAAAAGTTAATTAAAATTAAATTTTTGCTTACTATCCTGGTTAATTTTACCTTAGTCCTTTGAATGAAATTTCTCGTTCTTTTTCAGATTATGATTCAAAATAATTAACATTAGATGCTTTAGAAGATATCAAAAATTGCAATTGTTAATCTAATTTAAATGTTTAAATTAAAAATGAGATTCTGAATTGGCTTGATTAAAAATATTTTACATCAGAAAATGGAAATTGTGATTAATTTGGATTATCAGGATGGTTAAGAATAAAAGAGATAAATAATATAAATGATAATTTTGATTATAAATTTATGAAAATGAATAAATTTAGTTAGAATAAAAAATTAAATGATGATAATTTATCAGCTTTTTAATTGATATATAGAATATCATAATAATAATAATATGAAATATTAATAATGAGTTATAGTTATAGATTTCCTATTGTAAATATAGATTTTAATAATAATCCATTTTTAATAATTAAATAAATAGAAATTAATAATGATATTTATTTATGGCATTATTTATAAGTTACATTATAATAAAATGTATTATAAATAATAATAACATTTTATTAAGAATAAATTAAATATTAATATTAAGAATAAATAAATGTATATCATTTTAATGAAGTATAATTTTAAATACATTATGGTAATATAAATTAAGAATCTAATAATTATTTAAATATTTAAATACAAAATTTTAATTTTTATAATTGTGATATTTCATAAATTAATAAAAATTGTCATTCAAGTTGTTAATTATGTGATGGACCTACTAATTCTGATTGTTTATCATGTTAAAATAATTCAAATAGAATTTATATACCATTATAAAAAGCATGTATTTGTTAATATAATACAATTGATTAAGATTTTTGTTATTCATATTAACATTTTTAATTTTAATTAATTTAATATCAAACTAATTAAATATAATGTTAATATGGATATTTCTATTTTAATTCATAAACTTGTATTAAATGGTAATTATTAATTATTTATATATTTATAGTCCTTCAATTATTTAATCTAATCTTATTACATGTTTAGAATGTATATCAAATCCTCTAAATTGGTAATATAATCCTTATTGTTAAACATTAATATATATAATTCAAGATAATACCTATAATACAATTAAAGATTAATCAATTTAATATTATATAATAATTAATCATTAACTTTAATTGTGTGAACATTGCTAATTTTCATAATTATAAAACGAATAAGCTCTTTATAACAATTACATTACAAATTTAAATAGGTAGTAAAGATTTTGTTAGAAAAATGAAATTTTTTATGGTTTACTTGTAGTTTTTGAGTGCTATAATTGCAATTTAAATGCTTGTCTTGAATGTGCTGTTACTGAAACAGGATTAGCCTGTATACTATGCTTAGATAATTTTACAGCAAAGAATGGATAATGTTAATTAAAAGTGGTTCAAAGCAATTATGAACAATAATTATCATTTTTCATTAAAAATAAGTGCTTAGCTCCTTATTATATAACATCAACTAAAGGATGCAAACTATGTCCAATTAAGAATTGTAGATATTGTTTTGAGTACAAGAAGAATGATTTAAACAAATGTACATTGTATGATAATTTTGAAACTTTTTAAGAGGATGAGTTTCTTTCTGTAGGATGTTCACTATGCGAAGATAATTTTATATTTGATTTTACTGTTGGATTATGTCTTCATCAAAAACCAAATTTACAATTTTGCTTGAGATCTTTTATCAATTTAGATGGGACAGAGATTTGCACACTATCTTCTGTTGATGATTTTAGGGTTGCATCAGAAATTATTAACTGTGAGAAATTAATAATTAATTGTTTGTAATGTGTATTAATATCATCACTATAAATTAAATGTGTAATTTGTGCATAAGGTTATACAAGTTCAGTAACAACTGGTTAATGCTACACAACTCCATATAATAATTCAAAAATAAGTATTGAAGGAGATGGATTATAAATGAATGGTTGGATCTAATTAATATAAAGTTTTCTTATGAGTTTTTTGCCGAATTCATATCACTATCCAACGCCATATTCCTATTTAATAACACCTCTTCCTATAGTTTGTATGGATGGATATCAAATTAGTTAATATAATACTTGTGAGAGTTATTGTTCATCAGACTGTTTAGATTGCGAAGGAACTAATGATATAAATTTTAAATTTCAATGCAAAAAATGCTCTTTAGATTATTATCGCTTACCTTTAAGATCTAAATATTAAAATCAATGTTTAAAATGTTCACCTCTATGTGCAATTTGTCAACCTAGAGATATATCAGAGATAAATGTAATATATTTCTTAATTTCTATAGCAATTAAATAAGCATTTTATTATCACTGATTCTAACCTTTTATATACTTATAAATGTTTATATCCAGCNGAACATTGCTAATTTTCATAATTATAAAACGAATAAGCTCTTTATAACAATTACATTACAAATTTAAATAGGTAGTAAAGATTTTGTTAGAAAAATGAAATTTTTTATGGTTTACTTGTAGTTTTTGAGTGCTATAATTGCAATTTAAATGCTTGTCTTGAATGTGCTGTTACTGAAACAGGATTAGCCTGTATACTATGCTTAGATAATTTTACAGCAAAGAATGGATAATGTTAATTAAAAGTGGTTCAAAGCAATTATGAACAATAATTATCATTTTTCATTAAAAATAAGTGCTTAGCTCCTTATTATATAACATCAACTAAAGGATGCAAACTATGTCCAATTAAGAATTGTAGATATTGTTTTGAGTACAAGAAGAATGATTTAAACAAATGTACATTGTATGATAATTTTGAAACTTTTTAAGAGGATGAGTTTCTTTCTGTAGGATGTTCACTATGCGAAGATAATTTTATATTTGATTTTACTGTTGGATTATGTCTTCATCAAAAACCAAATTTACAATTTTGCTTGAGATCTTTTATCAATTTAGATGGGACAGAGATTTGCACACTATCTTCTGTTGATGATTTTAGGGTTGCATCAGAAATTATTAACTGTGAGAAATTAATAATTAATTGTTTGTAATGTGTATTAATATCATCACTATAAATTAAATGTGTAATTTGTGCATAAGGTTATACAAGTTCAGTAACAACTGGTTAATGCTACACAACTCCATATAATAATTCAAAAATAAGTATTGAAGGAGATGGATTATAAATGAATGGTTGGATCTAATTAATATAAAGTTTTCTTATGAGTTTTTTGCCGAATTCATATCACTATCCAACGCCATATTCCTATTTAATAACACCTCTTCCTATAGTTTGTATGGATGGATATCAAATTAGTTAATATAATACTTGTGAGAGTTATTGTTCATCAGACTGTTTAGATTGCGAAGGAACTAATGATATAAATTTTAAATTTCAATGCAAAAAATGCTCTTTAGATTATTATCGCTTACCTTTAAGATCTAAATATTAAAATCAATGTTTAAAATGTTCACCTCTATGTGCAATTTGTCAACCTAGAGATATATCAGAGATAAATGTAATATATTTCTTAATTTCTATAGCAATTAAATAAGCATTTTATTATCACTGATTCTAACCTTTTATATACTTATAAATGTTTATATCCAGCACCGGATCCAAATATAATCATTAGACAACCATAATTGACTCCCTAATATTGTTTTTCTTAAAATTGTACAGAATTCTTTCAGTATGAAGTATGATATTCAATATTTTTAGTTTGAAATTAATTATAAGACTGTTTAAGAACACTTAACAACAGTATTACCATAATTCTTTTATGAAAATGATATAAACACAGATTATTTAAACCAAATTGGAATTAGAATAATGAGAATCATGTTTCTATATTTATTGCCTTTAGATGAATAATAAAATATACAAGATTATGAAATGATTAAAATAGAGAGCAAATTAAAACAGAAAATATTTTCATTATCATAAGTTAGATTTAATATCAGAAAAGCAGATATATTAAATAATATATTTAATTTTTCTTTAATAATAAATGGTTTTGATGTAATTGAGATTCAAAATATGATATTTTCAATTAATAAAAATTTCTACTTTAAATTTGAAAATGATGAATCGATAAATTTAAATATTGAAGACACTTATTTTTTAGGATCTTAAGATAATTAATAAATAATATCATTTCTTACATTTGCAAAAGATTTTAATAATTTGAGATTAATAAATCTGAACTTTAATAATCTTTGGATAAATGATTCTATTATTTGGGAAGTTTCTTTTAGTTAATTAGGAGGCAAGATAGAAATATCTAACATACATTTCATAAATTGTACATTTATAAATTCATCAATATTTCATTTTTTTGGAAACATAAGTGAAATTCAAATAAAAGATATAACTTTTTTTTAATGTACATTTTTAAGGTCCTCTGCTTTTAATTTCTTAGTTGAATATTAAACCAATTTTAACCTTTAGATTCTTTAACTTAATGTTCAAGAATGTATATTTACATAGTCGAATCTAATTAATAATTATTAAACACAACTGCTTTATATGAAAGAAATATCAATTATCTAAAGTAATTTTACTATTTCTAATATCATTATTTCCAACTCTTAATTTATAATGATTGAATCATATTTCAAATTTAATCTATTGTCTAATTCATTTTTATTTAAAGCATAATAAATTACATAAGAAAATGAATTAGAAATAATATTTCTCAGCAATTAATTTATTAATAATTAATTTAAAAATTCATCAATAGCAGATATATCTTCTTATATCTAAAGTAACTCTTTTTCAATTTATTTTAATAATACTTATTTGATAAAAAATATTAATACTAATTATTCAAAGTTAGAGAGTTTTTTATTTAATATTCATAGTCAAAGTCTTAGAATATTTGATTTAAAAATTATTGATTGTTTTAATTTGCAACTTTTTAATTTATATTACATCAATAAAATATTTTTTGATGACATTTAACTAATTAATTCGATTCAGATTAATAAAATACCATTAAATATAGAGTGTATGAATTCTTAATAACTTAATAAAATGTTTTTAAAAATTTAAAGATTTTAATTATTGAATTTAATGAATATTTTTGTTCAAAACTACTTTTTTGTTGATCAAACTTTAATTTATATAACATCAGAAACTTAAAATTTTTAAGATTTTTAAGAATAGCTCTATTTCTATAATTTGACATTCACACAAAATGTATTGCTTAAAAGTAATGCTGGAAATATTTATACATTTTTAACAATATCTTCAAAACATAAACAAAACATTACGATACATGATATCAATTTTACTGAAAACATATTTCACTAATACACTAATGATTTGTCCTAATCATCAAGTGGTTTAACTGTTATTGATTCATATTTGAGTAAAGTGGAAATTTTAAATTTCTATTGTTTTTAGAACATTTTAATAAACACTTCAAACTCTTTTTAATTTATTAATTCAAATGTTACATTAATAGATAACTTTATTGTCTCAAATCTTAATATTTTATCTAATTATCTACTAGAAAAATATTATAACATTTAATTTTAGTATTAAATAAAAGAACAATTTATAAAATTAGCTAGTCATTAATTTCTAACATTATTAAATAAAGTTGGAGTGCTTAAATTAACAACTTCTATGTTTATATTAAATAATGGCAAATTTGATAATATATTATCTTAAGATTGTGCCTTATTTGAAATTACTACCAAAGATTAAGGCATTATATCCATATAAAATATCATTTTATCTAATATTGAAGCGGATGTAAGATAAGATTTAGGAATTCATGGCTGTATAACTATATTAGCTTAAAATAGTCTTTTAAAATATTAATTATTAAATGCTAGTTTTATTAATGTGTTCAATAAATTTGGTTCATCAATTTTTACTATTTTCCCTTCAAATAAATATAATAAGATTTAATTAAAAAACATACTTTTCTATAATTGCTTATCATTTTTGAACTAGATAATTAAACTTGAATTTGATAAGTTGAAAAAAGAGTAAAACTTTGTTTCACTACATAATATAACAATAATTTAGAGTATTAATGCATGGATAGACTTCTTTTCAAATATTGGGCCATTGAGTTATTAAGAGGTGAGTAAACTTTCAAGTGACAATGCAATTATTTATTTAGTTAATTGCCATATAACAATTTTCAAATTTTAAATTGAAGGATCAATAATTTCTTCAGTTTTTAAAATTTTAGATTGCTATAATGTTCGATTCTAATAATTTAATTTTTACAATGTCTCCATACTTTTTCCTTTTGATTTAATATATATTGGATAAGTTATTTCAGAATATATAACTGTAGCATTATCATAAATCAATATTCAATCTATTTCTTTTTCTTAAAATATAAAAGATATAGAACTAAAAAAAACATTATTGTTCATTAAAAATAGCAATTTATATTGTAATCCAATATTTTCAGTAGAGATTTAATATTAGATTTTTAATTTATAAAATATAATCGAATAAATAATTGAAAACAATATACCTGTAGATTCTTTAATTAGTTTCTTTAGTTTTACAAATTATTCAAAATTTGAATTATAAACTATTACCATATCAAATAATGATTGTTTAAATTGTGAACATGGAATAATAAATTTTAATATTAGAAATTTTAAATAAATAAAAATAACTAACCTACTATGTTATTCAAATAAAATTACAAATAAAGGTTGTATGATTTTACGTTCAAATTCTACTTAATCAAATTTAGCAATTATCAAGAATTCTTAATTTATTAATAATTTTGGTAGTTAAGGATCAGGAATTATTTCATATAATATAAATTTGATAATATCAAAATGTATTTTTCTAAACAATTATGCTTCTTCATTAGGAGGAGCAATTTATTTTGAGTCAAGTAAAAATTAATTAAAATTGATTGAAACTACAATCATGGAAAATTCAGCCTAAGTTGCAGGTGGAATCTATTTTTATGGAGATAATAATTTAAATGAAAAGAATTTTATTAAGTCTATTTTATTATTAAATAAAGCCTATGAATATAGCAATAATTTAGTTGAAGTACCAAATCATTTAGGATTGTCACTTAACAATAAAGAAATGAATTTTTATTAAACTAAAGAAATAGAATTGATTACGAATTATCTTTTACTAAATGAATACATAACAATTTAATAAGGTAAAAAATTGAAAACTAAATATTTATTGATACCAAGCAATTAAAAAATTGGAAATTATTGTCTGTACAATCCATTAAAATTAGATTGCTATGAATAAATTAATGAAATTTCTATTTCTCTTAGGAATTAGATGAATGAATTATTAACTAATGTTAGTGATTCAATTTGTGAAATAAGCTAAACAATTTTATCCAAAGATGGGTTAATAATAAAAGAATAATAATTTTTATCAAAATTGTCTTTTGATAATCAAAAAAAAATTATTATTTTAAAAATTAATCAAACTTGTAATGTAACATATGTCCAAAAGAATTTATTAATTTAATACCCTTTATATTTGTTTCTTTATGGTAAAAGAATTCTGTATAATTTATCTAGGTCTCTATTATCGATTTTATTATCAGTAAGAAGCATTGAAAGAACAAATTAATTATATTCCTCATTGAGTTTTAAATAGAAATTTAGAAGAATTATATTTAAACTTAATTAAGGTATTAATTCATTTAAAATATTATAGATCATTAAAGTTTTTTAATTAAGATGTTACTCAATTATTTGTGGATTTTTTCAGTTATTTTTAGTTTTAATATTGAATTCTCAATTTCAATAACATTTTTTGAATCAGCCAGTAATTCTTCTTTTGTCTTAGCTAATAGTTTAGATTGCCTTTTATCTATATCATAATTTGAATAGATGATCGAATTAAAATATTCAAGAATTATAACTATGCTAATCTTGATAGTTGTTCAATTATTATTTATTAGTATTGGTTTTAAACTTCATTCAGTTTTCAATGATTATTATTTAAGAACCAGCATAATTACTAACATTATTTTATATTTATATCTTTAAAATAATGCAAGTTTGGTTAAGCAGTATAATTATATTGATAAAATTAGGTTTATATCATTATTAGCAAAGAGATAAATTTCAAATATTGATTTCATTTAAGGAGATGTTTCATCAAAATTTGAGTCACAAACTCATTAAAAATGGATTTTTACTTTTCTACTTCCTGGAGTAGTGATTGTTGGATTTGGTATACCAATTTTATTATTTTTATTAATGTATCTAAAGAAAGAAAAATTTGAAAGTATTAAACTTCGTAGACATATTGGTTATTTATTCAACGAATATAATCAATCTAGCTATTTTTGGGAATATATAAAAATTTTGAAAAAGACTGTGATAATAGTAATAATAGTTTATTTTGAGACAAATTTATTTTTGAAAGCATCATTATTGGGAATATGTTTGTTATTATATTAATCATTAGCTCAAAATTAATAGCCATTAATAATTAAAAGCTTAAATAAATTAGACATTTAAACATGTTAATTATGCTCTTTAACTATTTTTTTAGCTGTAGTAAAATATATAAGCTAGTAAAATAATAATCAATTTTATTCTGTCATATTATAGATATTCATATTTCTTCTTTGGATTAAACTTTTCTACTCATTTACATTTAAAATTTTACTTACATATTGGAAAAAATATAAGATTGTCATTTTGAGTTTCATTTTATAAAATCTTTAAAAAATTGTTCCTAATTCAAAATTTTCACGTTATTTGGGAAATAAAATATCAATATGGAAAACAAAAAATGAACAAATAGCAAAGAATTATAATAAGTTGAAATTATATTTACTTTCTTAATCTAAAGTATAGATAGAAAATTAAAAGTAATTAATAATTTAATTAGGTATCTAATGAATTCATACCTGACTCCTATAAGTTCCTTTAGAACAAAAATTTTATCTTAAGAGAATGAAAAAATTATACTCATCTGAAATATATTTATGAATTATATAAATTTATTATATATAAATAGAATAATATACTTTATATAAAATAATAATCTGTGAGCGAATACAATAGAAAGCTTGTAAAATATAACCTTCTACTTGGTCTAATTGTCTTTTTATTAAATTTAAGAAATTTCTTAGTTAGTCAAAAAAAACAAAAAATTACTTAATGAAAAAGATTTATTGATAAAACAGTTAATCCTTAAAAATTAAAACATAAAATATAAAGAGTAAACCAAAAAGTTATCCTTATACTGCAATTTCCCTTATAAATAATCAACAATAATAAATTTAATTAGATTATATATATTTATTGTAATATTCATTCTACCATATAATAAATTTAATATTAAATGAATGAATTATATAAAAGATTTTAAATAAAATTAATAATTTTTGTTATAATTAGTAGAGAAAAAGTAATATATTAATGAATTATTGAATGGGGCATACATATTTGATAGAATACTTAAATAGATAATAATAATTATTATATAATCCCTTTGATTTTTAAGCAAATTCTTTGACTAGTATATTTGATGTTAATAAAAGAGATGTTTTCATTCTACAATTTGCAATATAAAATATACTATTGTCGAATATTTCTTTTCATCATTTAAACTTCTGAAATCATTGCATTTAAATGATCATTAATTATTATGTAAAAATATACCTTAAGATTCAAAGACTCAAAAATTGAAGAATAATATTTGATACATCGAAGCAATACTCTACAATTTCCTACATTAACTTATGTAACAGGAGGAGGATCCTTACTTTTAATAATAAACTTTTTTGTTTATTTGATCTCTGAAAAGTATTAAAATGCATTAAAAAATGGAATTGTTTCATTTTATCTCTTTCTCCAATACATCATATTGAGAAAATATGTAAAGTTTAGAAAGTACTCCAATAATGCTTTATTAATTTGTAATTTAATCTTTATAGCCTTCGAATTTGAAAATCCAGATCCTCTCAAAACATACTATGATGGATATTTACTTGGTAGTAATCAAATGTTGGTTCATACAATCTTAATGTTTGCTAATGATCTTAAATAAGGAATATTAGCAAATTTGACTCATACTATCTCTAAAATACTTATTGTATAGCTTTATGATAATAAAATGATTGCTTAGCAATATGTTTATACAATTTTATTGAGTTTAAGTTATATTCTCATATAATATGAAATAGAAAAGTAATATAGGAATTCATTTTTTCTGTCTTTGAAAGATAGCACTTGGGGTAAGAAATTACAAAATTATTTTTTAGAAAAGATGATTCCTCTTTTTTTGAAGAAACCTTATTTTTTATTTTCTTTCAACAAAGAAGAAAATGCATATTAAATAATCTCATCTTATTTAAAAGAATACTTTGAATCTGAAACTCCTTTAACTACATTTTTGTATCAATCAAAAGTTTCAAGTAATGAATCCTTATAAGCTTACATATAGTAATTGACTGTTAAAAGTATAAAACATAGTGATAATTTATG
Source organism: Paramecium pentaurelia (assembly GCA_905183005.1). Taxonomy (NCBI): domain Eukaryota; phylum Ciliophora; class Oligohymenophorea; order Peniculida; family Parameciidae; genus Paramecium; species Paramecium pentaurelia. The sequence continues at coordinate 91,269 of CAJJDO010000084.1, forward strand.
TCTTTTCAATTAGTATCTGAATGTTGATTATCTTAATAAAAAAGTTTCAATTTCTATTATAGCTTATTAATTTGAAAAAGTTATCTATGCTATAATAATAGAATCAGAAGATCCAATAAGAAAGGAATAAAAACTTAAATACTTACAATAGATTCAAATATACAAGAAATTCTTTCATTAATAAATTATGCCAATTAATAAGGTTTTGGCAACAATGTAAAAGGAAAATTATCATCCTTTATTAACAAATTTAAGAATATCATTAATAGAAATATATTATTAATAAAGTTAAGTTTGTGAATTAAAAATAGTCACAATAAAAAAATTACTATAAAAATGTGTGTAATTATTTTAGACTTCAAAAAATGCAATAAATATAGTTTGCAATGAAGATATAAAATTTGTTACTTTGAAGCATGCATTAATAATTTTTCTATTAGAAATTTTAAAGACAAGCAATGGATAATTTTTATAACTCAGAATAAATTAACTGTAAAATGCTACGTTATAAATAATTGGTTTGAATCATCTTCCTCAATCAGAGATATTCAAAAAAAGTAAAGAAATGTTAATTGAAAGAGTCTTGGAATAGTAGAATTGTAAAATTCATATATTATAATTAGGTTTTATCTTTATCTTTATGAAAACACCATAATCAAGTTTTAGTGATTATTTTTACATTTAAGATTCCAATTATTGATTTAATGAATTAAGTATAAGGATTTTTAATAAATTGAAACAATAATTATTCAAAAATGAATTGCTCTTGCTTGTTTTTCTAATTAGAGATATATATATATATATTATAATATAATATTAAATTATTTTCTCTAACATTAAGTTTTATTTGATATAATAAAAATAAAAAATAAAATGGACGATTCACAGTTAGATTTGGGAGCTTTAGAAGACATTGATCCAAGTTTAGAAGGAGGTTTTAAAATACAATTTGATCGTGAAATTCACATAGAAACAAGGTAGATTTGAATAAATAATAATAAAATTAGAGTTCAGGATGCAAATACAGGTCCACAAGAAATTGGCACATTAGAATAGGTTAGAGTGAAAATTTTAGTTTAAGTTTATTTTGTTGTAATTAAATCTAGGGTGAATAATAAGCATTTGAGAATTTGAAAATTGAATTAACAAGTGAAACAGATTTGTTTTTCAATTATATTACAATGTATAATTTAAATTGAATATAGAATAAATAAGGAGACTTATAAAAAAATAAGAGAAGAATAAAAACTAACTATTGAATATCCATAATTTTTATAAATGTTGATCAAGCTGTTAAATGCATGTCATAAAGAACCTAATCAGTAAAAGTATATATTAATTAAGTTTCTTTTCCGTATTATTCATGCAATAAGACGGAGCTGCAAGACTCGATTTTATTGAAAATTTAGAATACAAATTTATGGAAATGTTGTCATTAGAATTCAGCTCTGCTTCTGAAGAGACAATTAGATAAAATGTTTCATTTAGATATAATTTAATGAAGGCAAAATTGTAATTTGTTTAGAATAGGTATATATAAATATAATTAATTTAGATTGAATGATATAGCTTCTTTGATAAAATTGAAGAATCCTTCATTGTTAGTGTAAATCAATAAAGCATCAGCTGGTGTCAGTTAAAATTAAAGTACTTAAAATGCTAGCAAATACTTGGGATAATCAAAAAAGAATAATACATCAAAATTTGTTTGATTTAGCTAATATTCATATTAACATCACAGGATTAAATATATGTTAAATTCTACCTATTCTACTTATATATAAATAATTTCATTCTTATCAAATTCTTTACTATGACTTATTGTCAGATAGTCAAATACTTGATATGCAAAATCTCATAAAAATTAAAAGGCCTTAAATTTTGATCAATTTAATATTATTTGTTTTGTTATATGTAAACAAAAGTTTCTTTAATTACTATTATTCTTTATTTAGTACAATAAGAGTATTTAACTAAATTAATGAAAATTTAATAATTACTCTTATAAATTTTCTTATAAATGGGCTTTATAAAGATTTATTTATCATAATCTTTAAGTATTATTTTGTATGAATACATGATTTACTATTTTATTTATGAATGTTTTGACATGATATTAAATTATTATATTATATGTTGTAATTTTCATACTTTATTGAATAAATTTAATTTGAATTCTGGTGTTCTACTCAAATGACTTATCAAATCTCTTTATCTAATAGCCTCTCTTTATTCAGGTGTTAATCCCTTGAATTCAAAATTGATTCCTTCTTCTGCCTTATTACCAATCTATAAATTTCCATGAGCTGTATTATAATAAATCCAACCTACACAATTTTTATATTCTTTACCAATTATTCCACCAACCAAAGCTCCAACTCCGCTTCTTCTAATACTGAAAAATGATGCTAATGCTGCTCCGTATAATGCATGACCAAAAAGGTATCCATTAAATGTATGTTAATGACCTCTTGAACAAACTAATTAATAAAACCAGAAAAAGTAGGCAACTCCAAATAAAGCACCAAGTGTTCCATGTCTTGATGCTTATTTTAGGGCAAGAAATGCTGGACCTGTGAATGCATTTTTGCTAGCAAACACTCTTCCTTTATTGATTGCCAATGCATTTACTGATAATTGTTTGAATTAGTAAGTAGCTCCTACTAATATGGCAGTTAGAGCTCCTTTATACGCATACTTAGCACATGTGCTAACGATATATAATGTATATTATGTACAGAACTTCCCAATGATGCTCCTAAAACATGTCACGAGTAGCCCACCATCTTCTCCACCAAGGTGAATTTCCTTTTACATAAATTGAATGAACATCACTCAATTAAGGTCTTCCAGTGATTGCATATTGACTCTTATCTTCATGATTCTCATTCTAATATGGATTAGTGCCGAATCCCATTATTTTAATTAATAAATATATAAATATATTTAGTTAAACAAAACTTAAAAAAAATGCTATTTTATAATTGCAGAGAATATTAAATGTTTTTAAGAAAATTAAATCATTTAGCAATACGTCATAAAATACACAAAAATGATAATTCAATTTCTTATAGAGGTAATCCTTTCAATTTTTAACCTATATTAAATATTGTTACTATAGCAAAAGATATATATTTTCAAATAACAAGACAATATCCTCTTCATATTAAATTCATATTTATTTAGTTTTTTAAAGAATTCCATTATCTACTGTTCTCTTTGTCTAAAATATTGGTTATTAAAATTTATGTTATTATTCTATTATCAAAAATTCAATTTAAGGATTTAAGAACATTTAACTTCTAATTAGATTTGATAATGTATAATATAAAAGCTTTGTCAAAACTCTAAAAATGTACCCATTAAGTACTTGTAGTAAAATCAACAAAAAAAGGTAAATTTAACTGTTTAAGTTATAAGAATTTGTTAAAATATTTACAACCATTATCATCCAAGAAATTATTATTAAATTAGCCTTAAAATCTTACACACAATTCTTTAATTTACTCAAATTTTCCTCTCTATGATAGATATGTAAAATTCAAAAGCTTTATATGTATTTATTTAAGGTTTCTTTAATAAAATAATATTTTAGATTTGTACAATCTATTATGCTTATAAATATTTATATAGTATCAAAAATGATTAATCTATTGTAATTATAATCAAATTAATGTAAAATTAAATGGGTTTTAATTCTTGTTGATCATTATTGCTCTTATTACAATAATTCTAAAAGAATATTTAATAAATATGGAATATTTTTATATATCTTGATTATATATTTATTAATATCATTCTCACTTATCTCCTCATTTTACTTAAGAATTTGTAATTACTTTAGTAGTTTATGATTAATAAAATGATTGAAAAAAATAGAAATTTTCTTCTTTATAAACTTATAAGCATGAAATTCTTATATAATTTTATATATTTTATTGTATAAATGTCGACTATTAATATACGAGGAAAATTAAAACATTATATTTCATTCCTTCAATTTTGTTCAGGCTCATCATCAGAATGGAATTATTGCTCTTATTAGAGTTTTTGTTTGTCAATAATTTATCCTTACTTTTACTTTTCTTTACTATATTTTTTTCCTGATTATTAATCTCCTTCTTAAATTTCTGAATGTTAGGTAATACCATTAAATGTTTGCTCAGGATTCAATTATAACCTTTCCTGTATTTATTTATCTGAAAATCCCATTTAGGATAATATTTCGACTAGCTATAAGATTTCTTTTTTTAAAAAAGGTTATGATTGATTTTTTTTTCCGGCTTTTTGTTATTAAGATGATATTTAATCTTTTTGCAAAAAGACTTGGAATGCAAAATCTATATTAGTTTGTAATTTTTATTGCAATGGCTAAATAAATTTAATACTATTACTTGTTCTTCTATTAGCTTTTCCAACACCATTTTTAAAGAATTGTACATTCTAAAATAATCGATTTGTTTAATGTCACTTATATTAACATCTTTGATATCAAAAGGGAAATCATCATTTTCTGGTTTTAATATTAAAAGTGGACGAGTTTATATTCTTCTCATTTTTATTTTTAATTAATATAAATTGATAATATTTATTTATTAATAAATCCAGAATAAATTATGAATATTTATAATTATAATAAGGCATTTAATGTAAATCAGTTTTATATTATACTGCAATATATTGAGGTTTATTTAATAATATCTAACTTAATTTTAATGCTTATAGAAAATATATTTTACTTAATTTAAAGTATTAAATTAGAGTTAATCAATATCTTTTGTAAAAATATCCTTTCTAAACTTGATTAAATTTATGTAATCTCTAATAATTAAATTTTTAGAAACATACATTTACCTAAATTATATACATATTTTTAATAATCTATTGAGAAATTATTTTGTGTAAAAGCTCTATATAAGTAAGATTGTAATCAGAATCTATTGTTTAATAATAAAATTCAATAGCTCTAATATTGGACTAACAAATAATGACTATATCTTCAAATCAGATTAATTTTAAGAAAATCAAAACTTTTTTTTAAAGTCATTTTAATTTCGATGAGATCCTATATTTGATTTTAATAGTTTAATATTTGGTGATGCAAATTTTATTTTAAATTATTTTCGGAGTCTTTAATTTACTAACTTTAAACAATATTATTTGATTTATAGTTTATAAAATTATAAATTATAGATAGTTTCGATCAATACAAGTAAAACTTAAAATAATATAATTCTTATTATAAAGATTTTATAACATTATAATACGCAACATGATATATATAGCTGGAAATTTAAAATATTATTAGAAATTAAAATTTTTAATGTTCTTTTATATTCTGTCATTGGTTTTCAGGTTTCTCCTCTTTTTTCTTTGATTCATATTATGATAAAACTTCAAGTAAAAAATTCTTAATAGCTTATTCTACATTAAATCCTTCCTTTGCAGATGTTTCTATTTCATTATAATAATAATATACCTATAAAAAACATACCCTTTGAATTGGCAAATTTTTATCCTTCTTCAACAGTTACCTCTCTTTATCCATTTAAATCAGATTTATTCCCGACCAACATTTTAAGCACATCTGGTTTTGCATACTTATCAGCTTCTATAATAATTATCGAAATTTTTCATACATTCTAGCCATTTCCATATATCATTAAAAGATTCTCTATTGGTAATATCATAAATTATAAAAATTCCATTAGCTCCTTAAAAATAACTTTAGACTATTGTCATAAATCTTTCTTATCCTGCGGTGTCCCAAATCTAATTTAAAATTGTTTATTCACCTACAACTTTATTGATTTATCATTAAATTCCAAATGTTTTGCCTTGAAATCTACTCCTATGGTTGGAATATATTATTCCATAAAAAGCTCATCAGTATATTTGATTAGAAAAGCTGATTTCCCTACAGAAGGGCCCCCTAAAAGTAAAAATTTGAAAACAATCTCTTATTCAACCAACATTTTATTTTAATTATAATTATACACCCCTTTATTTTATATTCAAGATTTTTATTTTTTTATTTCCTGAATTATAATTATTATATAATTTATATAATTATCGTACAATATAAATTTTTTAAAAGGTTAAAGAAATTCAATAGATGTATTTAGTTTAATAATTGGTGAAATTAATTATCAAATTTAATTAATCATAAATGTAAAGCAATTTATTTCATAAAAATTCATTAGATTATCTGATAATCAATATTTAAAACATGATCTCTTGTTCACTATTATATTGTTTATTAATTATATTTCCTATTATTAAATATCATTTTTGATATGATATTTCCATTTACTCTCATATTTATTGAGATTTCTTTTAAAAAAGCCATGAAATCATATTAAATCTTATCTTTTATTAATTTTAATCAATTTTCTAGCTGGATTTTTTATATTAAAATATCCTACTACACCAATCCAAATAAAAGTAATTTTAAAAAGGATTTGATCTGAATGTCAGAAAGGATGGATGAAACCATAAATATTTTTGGTTTTCTTTAGAAAAAAATAAAATTATTTAAGAATTAATTTGTTAATTTTTATTAGGTCTTTTTTAAATGGCCTATTGATATTAATGTATTATCCAAAAGAAATTAAAATATATTTTCTCATAAAACCCAATAAATTAATTTGATTGGTTAACGAATTTCAAATATTTAATTATTATAAATATTAGTTATAAATATATAATTAAATCAATTACTGATGAATGATTTGTGAAATACATATTGTAGTCGGAAGAAGTAATTGAAATTCTACATTAATTTATATTTTTGTACTTTATTATTAATCCTAACAAATTTGATTGAATAAATTGATTTTTATTAATAAAATTAAGTTTAAATTAGTTTAGAATCATCAAAATATAAAAGATCTTCCATTGATTTTCATACTTTAAAAGTATTTTCTAATGTCTGATTGATAATTATATCAAATGAAAAACCCAATTATTTCCTGATAATAATGAGTATGAATACTAAATTATCAGTGTAATTAAAGAAATATTCATAATAAAGTGAGAAATATTACAAGCCGTTTTGTTTATCAATTGATGCAATCTAATTAATTTTAATTAGAAAACATNTACAATATAAATTTTTTAAAAGGTTAAAGAAATTCAATAGATGTATTTAGTTTAATAATTGGTGAAATTAATTATCAAATTTAATTAATCATAAATGTAAAGCAATTTATTTCATAAAAATTCATTAGATTATCTGATAATCAATATTTAAAACATGATCTCTTGTTCACTATTATATTGTTTATTAATTATATTTCCTATTATTAAATATCATTTTTGATATGATATTTCCATTTACTCTCATATTTATTGAGATTTCTTTTAAAAAAGCCATGAAATCATATTAAATCTTATCTTTTATTAATTTTAATCAATTTTCTAGCTGGATTTTTTATATTAAAATATCCTACTACACCAATCCAAATAAAAGTAATTTTAAAAAGGATTTGATCTGAATGTCAGAAAGGATGGATGAAACCATAAATATTTTTGGTTTTCTTTAGAAAAAAATAAAATTATTTAAGAATTAATTTGTTAATTTTTATTAGGTCTTTTTTAAATGGCCTATTGATATTAATGTATTATCCAAAAGAAATTAAAATATATTTTCTCATAAAACCCAATAAATTAATTTGATTGGTTAACGAATTTCAAATATTTAATTATTATAAATATTAGTTATAAATATATAATTAAATCAATTACTGATGAATGATTTGTGAAATACATATTGTAGTCGGAAGAAGTAATTGAAATTCTACATTAATTTATATTTTTGTACTTTATTATTAATCCTAACAAATTTGATTGAATAAATTGATTTTTATTAATAAAATTAAGTTTAAATTAGTTTAGAATCATCAAAATATAAAAGATCTTCCATTGATTTTCATACTTTAAAAGTATTTTCTAATGTCTGATTGATAATTATATCAAATGAAAAACCCAATTATTTCCTGATAATAATGAGTATGAATACTAAATTATCAGTGTAATTAAAGAAATATTCATAATAAAGTGAGAAATATTACAAGCCGTTTTGTTTATCAATTGATGCAATCTAATTAATTTTAATTAGAAAACATATTATATTTCAGAAGTAATTATATAATTAACTATAATAATTAAATAATTTTGTTTTAAAAAATGAATCAATAAGGTACTAATCTCTTTATACTTATTGTTTTTGGTCTGCTAAAGTAATATTCATTTTAATAAGAGATTATGCTTATCTGATTGCGGATACTTAAAAACTGGATCTACTTTACTAAGTTTAACTGACCCTTAATAATAACTAGACATCAATTTAGATAATATAGTGTTATTAGGCACTTCAAACATTGGTTATGGGTTATGGATAAAGTATTAACCTTTTGTACCTATTTCTTAGATTAGTATGATTTTGAATTGATTAATTAGCGACTTCAAGTTCATCTACAGGTGGTATTATATTTAGAGAGCCTGTAGAATCAGGATTTTTTATATATATGTAATAGTAAAAGGATACAAAATTTAATATGTTAACTGTTTATATTACAATTACACCGGCAACTAACACAATAATGCATAATATATTTTATTCATTTTAATCAACAACAGGGACTATTTCTTTCAATTTTGAATTTGATGAATATGAAGGAAGATGGATTTTATTTTATGTCTATTATGATCTTTTGTAAAAATAAACAACAGTAGGTTTTTATTAAGCAGAATAAACTGTATCAACAAAAACATAGTAACTATAAGACATCCCTTCTTTAGTAAAATATGTTAGACATATAATTGGTGGAGTATAAGAAATAAAAAATTAATTAGGAGAGATTTTGAGTTTGTAATAATTTAAAGGAAGAATATCAACATTATTTAGCAAAGAGCAATTAAACATATTTTTAGATTTAAATTCATTTCTATCAACTTGTGAGATAGTTCCATCTTGTTCAATAAAAACCTATAAGTTATCAGGGTATAATTAAGTATTTACTGGAAATGGATTCACAAATAATAATACAAGTCAATTAGAAAATCCAAGTTATGTTATTTAGGGTTGGGTTAAAATGGAATTTTTAAGTGATGATTATTATCTTGAAACAGTTATATTAAGAATTTCAATAAATAGTAATTATAATGATGATATGACAATTGGAGATAAAGAATTATATTTAAAGTATTATTAAAGTATAGTACCTACTTAAAATGGCTTTTCAATAACAACCTACACATACAATTTTCCAATGGAAATAAAATATTAGAGTTCAGGCACTGATATCATAACAGTAACAGGACCATAATATTAAAATCTGTTAATTGATTGGCATTATATATAATATGAGATTGGAACAAATAATAATAATGGATAACCTTTATTTTCAATATATTTTCCATCTTTAGATAAAGTATTTCAATATAAATGGACTGTACCTATAAATCATTTTACTGGAACTATTCTATATTATTTTGTTGGGGGTGACAATTTTATTAAAAATTATCTAATTGGATAATTAAGTGATTTAACTTTGATTACTTATTGTACAACACCAACAATAATGTTAAATCCTAAATGTCATTATTCTTGTAATACATGTGATGGTCCTGGTATATCTAATTGTTTATCATGTCCAATCAACAGTTTTAGAGTTCAATCTATTACTTAAAAGACATGTACTTGCAAAAATAAATATGTTGATATTGAAAATGATCCAATATGTTAACCTGTTGTTGTTAAATTCCCTTAACTTGAAGAAGATGAAGTTTAAGTTGTATGTAACAAAAGAGGTTTTGATAGTTGTGATAATAATATATAAAAATGCCTTTTCGGTCATTTTTTATATAGAGATAATTGCATATAATGGTATTTATAATAAATAAATAAGTCCTGGTTATTAATTGTATAGTACAAGATATCAGATCTTGTGTTCAAATTGTTTTTTTGATTCTGTAAGTTTTGCTTAGAATTTATAATGTTTAGAAGATACCAATACTTATTTATATGATGAAGATAATTCATATTTCACCACTTAAAGACAGAATAGAGAAATTGAGTTTTATATAGCTAATCAAAATTTAGAAGGTTAGTATGAATTGACATTATAATATGGATTTGTATAATCTAGTAAATGCAAATAAGGATTTTTTTTGGATTCTAATAAATAATGTAGTGCTTGTTTAGATGGTTGTGAAACTTGTGTTAAAAAAGGAATTTGTTAAAAGTGTTTTTCAAATTATGCTTTAACAGATGATTATCTATGTTAATAATGTTTAAGTTGCACTGATTGTACATTCTATAATAAAAATACACATTGTAGATCTTGCAAAACTGGAACATATTTAAATTCTGAAGGATTATGTTAATCTTGTGGATAATATTGTGCTAGTTGTAACTACTAAGGTTAATGTAATTATTGTGATAATCCTATTACATATTTCTTATCATTTGATGGTAAGAATTGTGAAATTTGCACTATTCCTAATTGCTAAATTTGTTATCATTATTTTATTAAAAATGATGTCACACATACAAAATTTGATATAAATACATCTATAATTGATATGGCTGAATCTTAATTATTTATTGGTTGTGCACTCTGTCAATAAAATTATTACTACAATTTAATTACATTATAATGTGAAATAGCACCTTAAACCTCTGGAAATGGTTCTACTAATCCTAGTGATCCTGCTCCTCCTAATGATTAAGATGGTAAGATTAATGAAGTATCAACTGAATTATGCACTTTTGGTCTAATAATAGATTCTTTAGGTACAAGTCATTGTTTAATAAGTTAATACAGTGTAACTTCAACTCAAAATATATTTTGCTCAACAATTACTAATTGTTAATAGTGTATATCTAATTATCTTTCTGCCAGTACATTTTGTATAGTATGTGTTGATGGATATTATTCAAGTATTTTAACTGGTAGATGCATTCAATGTGAATAAAATTGTAAAACATGTATTCAATAAAATAAAGAATACTAAGACTTTTGGAAATGGGGAATTAAAGCTTATTATAAATATGTTTTTAATTAAGATGACTCTCATCCTTTTGAATAATATGCAACATCAACTTTTGAATCAGATTTTGAATTGATCTGTACATCATGTCCTAAAGGATATATCCTTTATGAATTTACTTGTATTAAAGATTGTAATGAAGATTGTACAGAATGTAACATAATTAATGGAATTTCAATATGCACTTAATGTTTAGAAACTCCATATGGATATTTAAAGAGTCAAGATTCTAAAGGGATATGTCTAACTTGTCCAAACTATTGTGCTGCTTGTTTAGAGAGATCAACAGAAGAAATTCAAAATATTAATCCCTATTTTATTATTACATAGAATAATATTAAATATACAAGAATTTGTTATGAAGAATTTTAATAAGATACTACTGAAGGTTCATACTACAATGATTAAAATATTTAAACAATAACATTTTGTGAAAAATATGATAAATGTTATCATAAAGCCATACTTAGATAAAATGTGTATTGTTAACATGGTTTATATATGTTTGATTTAGAGAAAAGTACAGATTAATAAGTGTTTCTATAAAACAATATATTTATAGATGTACTTTTTGCAATTGGATATTTAAGAATAGTAGAAACATCAAGTTTATATACTTATTTTAATGAAAAAGTAATAAGAGAGGTAGAATTTTAATTTAGATTCATCTCACAAAATGGATTATCATGTTATCTCTAATAAGATTCTAAATTATTAAATATAATATAATAAAATGTATTTTCCATTTAGTAAGTTAATTTAAAACTTATTGGTGACAAGTATCCTACTACTATAATAATAGATAAAATTTTATAAATAAAAAATTTTGGATCTATTACATTTGAAAATATATAATTTCAAACTGCTATTCAAGATAACAATAATTCTTTATAATCTTATATTGTTTTGATAAATACTTAATTAAAAATGAACTTAATCATAAAAGATTGCATATTTACTACAACTAATTCAACTCAATAATTGAAGCAATTCTAATTTATTTCTGATTAAGGATATTCATTAAATATTGAAAATCTTATCATTAGAGACTTTAAAGTTTAAGATTCATAAGTATTTTAATTTTAAATTTCTTCAGGCTTTGAATAAAAAGTAATTATATCAAGATTACAAATTATAACTTCATATTTAAAAAATACAAACCTCTTTAATTTTTAAGCTAAATCTAATGATCTCTTTGCTAATATCTAAATGAATTAAATATCTATAACTGATACTCAATTTGATAAATCTAATTTAACATACACATAAACTTAACTTGAATATGATATTGGAACAGTTATTGTTAATAATTTGAGTTTAATTGCTGTTACTTTAAATGATAAATCAACAATATTTTCAATCTAAGGTGCTTCATCTTTTATAACAAAAACAGTCACAGTTATAGATTTAATTCTTTAGAATAATTCTTATTTTTATTTTTCTAATATCATTTAGATATCAGACTTATAATTTAACAACACTATGATTTAAAATAGTACACTCATTACTAATGATGTAGATTATGCAAATTCAGATGAATCAATGTTAAATGCTGCTAAAATTTCAATTATTAATTGTAAAATAGAGAATCTTAAATATACAAATGCATAATCAATTTTAAGAATAATTTTATATGAAAAGATTAATACTTAGATGTTTTATATTGATTCATTTACACTCAACAATAGTATATCATTACTTAATGAAATACCAAATTATATTTCATATGAGCAATCAAATATTTATATAGAGTGTTATTAATGTAAATTGATTTCAGTTTATATTTAAAGAGGATATGGACTTCCTGAAATCACAATATTACATTCATAAAATCTAAATATTAAGAATTTGTATCTTTCTCAATCATCTAATTATTATTCTAAAACTTTACATTAATCTTTTGAGTGTGTTAATAATTATGCTTATTCTCAGATGTTTCATTTTCTGTATATTGGATTTTACTAAAATATTACAATAAAGAATTTATAACTTAGCAATAGTATTACATATAACAATCCTTTTATTATCATTAAAGGATATGACTTAATGGAAAAAATATAAAATGAATAAATTGATATAATAGATTCTATTTTTGATTCTAATATGCTTATTATCACAAAGGCCAACCGAGCTACTTCTATAATATCAATTCTATCAGAATAATCATCATTTGTCACATTTAGCAATATAAAATTCTATTATAATCATCTTAATCAATATTTTCAAGATTTATCAAGATAATCAACTTCAACATTACTTATTCAATTACAATAAGGTAACTTTTATCTTGAAAATTCTTATTTTAAACAAAATTTGGTTACTAATTCCACTGATTCTATTTTGTATCTAAAAGCTATAACCATAGGAATAACAAATACGAAATTTCAAAAAAATAACATCCTTTAACTCTCTATAATTGGCTATAATATCTTGTTATCTGATGATAATAATGATATTGATGGTTAAAGTTTAATTAATGTTTTACCAATTAGTTCTAAAAGTGGAAATGGATTATTAATTGCAACATATCTTAATTTAGATAGAGTGAGAATAGATTAATCTTTTTCTAATTATGGAGGAGGATTTTATATTAATACATAAGGTATAAGCAGTATTATAATAAAAAATTCGAAATTTTTAAATACATAAACTTCAATGATTAGTTCTTCTTTTTCAACTGGAGGTTGTATTTATATAGATGCACAATTATCAAAATTAACATTAATTATATAATCAACTACTTTTGACTCCTCTTTTAGTAGATTAGAAGGAGGAGGCATATATATTATTCCATCTTAATAGGAGAATAATATTGAAATGTCTAATTTAAATGTAATAGATTGTTATTCCATAAAAAGTTCATTTCTATCATTTTAATCATCAAGTTTGGACAATATAAAATCATAAATTTATATTAGTGGCATAATATTTGAGAATACTTAAAAAGGATTTAATACTTTTATATCACTTTTATAATCTCCAAGTATTTCAGATCTTGATTCTATTCGTAATAGTAATGCTTTGATATCAATTAAATATGCAAGTGTAAATGTAAACAATTGTAGTTTTTCATCTACCTAATTCTCATATTTCTTGAACATAGAATCTGCCATCAATATTTATTTACAGAATATTGAGATAATTAATTCTACAATTTTATATTCACCACTCCTCAAATTAAGTTTAAGATAATGTAAATATTATATTATTTAAATTTAGACTATTATGGTATTCTTATGATTAAAAATCTTACAATTTAAAATGTTATTTAGAAACTATAGATTGTAGATATTCCTTGTTTAGTAACAAGTTTCATAATTAAGGAACCTCTAACTTGTCCATTAATATTCCCATCTTAAAGTAAAAATTTATCTGATTATGATACATCATAAAATTAGTAATTATAAATGGAATGTAATAAGTACCTTATTTATTAAAATGTCACTTATAAATTCAGTCTTATAGAAATAGATGATCTTAAGGTAAGTCATCATTTCTAAGCAGAAAACTTATAATTTGATTCTATTCAATGTTCTGATTGCTAATATGGACTTATTACAATTGAAGAGATAGAAAAGTCAGAAGTTTAAAATATCTTATTTTCAAATGTAATTATAAGAGATAGTAATTGCGGTTAAACAGGATGTATATCATTACTTCAATATGAAAGTAATGCAATATTAAGAAGTGATTTATTATCATCTCCTACTAATTAAAGAGTACTTTAATAACACGATTACTATAATTTAACTTACAATTTAAATTACTAAGCAAAAATAATTAATTCTAGATTTATTAATAATAATGCTATTTATGGAGGATCAATCTTTATAGTTGAAATAACATCTATATTGCATGCCTGTTATTTTAGAAATAATACAGCTAGTATAGGAGGTGCTATTTATTATTTTTCAAAGTAGGCCCAATTATATATTTTTGATTCTTAAATACTTGAGAATAAAGCTAAAATTGCTGGGGGATTATACTTAAATTCTTAATCATTACAAACTACAACTTAACTTGATGTTTATTTATCAAATAATAATTCAACACTTTTTGGTTCTGATGTTTTAGAAAATCCTAGATCTTTAACAATGTCTGTAGATGGAGGAAAAACATTTCTAACAAAAAAACTGATATCCAAAACTTCAACATCTTTAGTTGAATAAATTGTCATTACACCTTATAAGATTTTAGGCTATTCTTAAAAAGTTAATTTTATTATGTTTCCATCTGGAAGAGCCATAGGATCATATAAATATTTTGATCAATACACATCTCAGTATATTCCCTACAATCTTACATTTAGAATCATAGCCCTTAACAAATATAACACTTAAGAAAAGAAATTAGAAGGATCTTCTTGCACTATTACTCCAACCATTATGAATTATACTAGTCAAGAAATCCTCTCAGGATTAGTTGGAAGTTTATCATATACAACTGTAAAATTTAACCAAACTTCTGGTGACTTTAATTTAGATGATCTAATTATCTATTTTAATCCTACTTATGAGGCAGAAGTTATTATGTAATTATCAATATTCTGTAATATCATCTCAATACCTTAATATGAATCTATTCCTCCTTATTCTATTAATAATACAATTACAAATTATAAATTATTAATTGATATAAAAACATTAAAATGTTAATTAGGTGAATATTAAAATGAAACAACAGGTGGTTGTATATTATGTGATACAATATAAAATTAATATTAAGTAAAATGGAGTGCATAAAATTGTAATTATAAAGATGATTAAACTATGAAATCTATAGAATCTTCTATGATTGAATTAAGATCTGGTTATTGGAGAGCATATTATTATTCTTAAACAATAGAATATTGTTATCATTTAATATAAAATTGTTAAGGAGGATGGAAACCAGGTGATTAATCATGTATATTAGGACATATAGGTGCATTATGTGAATAATGTGATTTATATAATATAATTGGTTAAGGTTCATATTCAGTAAGTTCTAAATATTCATGTGGAAATTGTGATTAAATAATAGGCAATGTGTTAACAATCTTTTTTATAAGTGTCTGGACTCTTATCTCTATATTGATGTCAGTTAGCAGTACTGTTGAAATGATTGAAGAATTTATAGCAGGATTAAGATTAAAAGCCTTTGGGTTTACTG